>CATIWK010027698.1:0-11749 GCA_949634005.1 Mallotus japonicus | reverse complement strand
TTTATATGATTGATTCACTCAGTGAGGTCTGATTCCCCTCAACCTTTTTTCCAGGACCTCACTGTCAGTCTGGTAGTGGTCACCGTCTGCGTCGGGTTTCTTCTTCATCGGCTGCCTTATGTATGTCTATTTGATTTTAATATTATGTAATCGAATTCTAGATACTGCAGTAGTTGGTTAAGAACTTGTATTATCGGTATTATGGAATTATGTTGAGTTGAATATTGATCTACTGGAGATTTTGATTTATGTATTTGATATTGAAGGAATTATTATGGTTTTATTGTTAAGTTGATTGGATTTATTTGCGAAAAATGTTTAAGGCTTACTACGGGTTTTGGAAGCTCCACGCTTTCCTATTCCCTAGTGCCAGTCATATGCCCTTTCGGGTTCGGGTCGTGACAAAGTTGGTATCAGAGCTTTAGGTTGATATTTTACTGTTTTGGTCATTGGAATATGTCTTTTCTTGAACTACTGTGATAATTAGGATGATAAATGTTAATTGTTGTCATCATTGCTTCTAGAATTCTGCGTATATGTTAGTATCCTTGTTCTGTTTTGAACTTTGTTTTTGTATCTTTTCAGAATAAGAAGGAGAGCATCAAATGCTCCTGCTGCTGAAGCAGTATATAATGAGGATGAGCAGTCCGTTCATGATGAAGCTCTTCCCCCTGCTCCTCGACGTAGAGGAAGGGGTAGGCTTAGGGTAGTGGCAGCGCAGAGACAAAGGCAACAACTACAAGTTGAGCTAGAAGCTCCAGAAATGGACCCTGCAACTTTTGCAGCTGGCATGGCAGGAATCAATCAAGGTTTAGCAACACTTAATCAAGCTATACCTTTAGTATGGTAGATGTTACAACAAAGGAATTAAGGGATGTCTGATGCAGATGCAACTTTGTTGTATTCAAGAGTTGGAAGAGTCTCTTTTGATGGTAATGGTGGTGCCTTGGATTCTATAAATACCATCGAGGCTAGAACTAGGACTTGATACACTGATTATTAGAGGATTATGGTTGTGGAATTATCAGTGCAGGCTGCAGCTCATGACTGGTTTATGCAGTCGATCCAGCCACATATGACTACCATGGCATGGTTAGAGTTTAAGAAGCAGTTTTTGAGGTATTTTTGTCCACCTTCGATGAGAGATAATTACAGTTGACAATTGTTGCATATACTCAAGGGTGATCGGTCAGTTGAGGAGTACACCCATAAGTTTCTCAGGTTAGGATGTCATACTATAGATGTGATGTAGGATGAAGGGAGAGTAGTGGAGTTGTTTGTGACAGGGTTAGGCTCAGCTTATATCAGTCTCCGGACTGGAGATCGGAGGTTAAATAGTGTGATTGAGGAAGCCAAACAGCTGGAGAGGCGACACATCATGCATGGGACCATCCCCGACCCCTATATGAGTAGCAGTAATGGATTAGTGGTAGCTCAAAGGATTCAGCAGCCTAATTTTCAGATGGGAAGTGTTGGCATTCAGATTGCTGGTACCTTACAGTAGGGCTATAGAGGTCATCGTATGCATAAGAGTGGAAGGCATAGCCAACGGAGTAGCCGACCTTTGAGATTTGGACCTGGAGCGAATAGTGGCAGTAGTAGTCAGAATTCTGGGTACGGCAGTACATGCTTAGGACCCAGTGCATGTCCTACTTGTGGCCGAGTACATCAAAGGCCATGTCATTTATTGACAAGAGCACATTTCAGGTGTGGGCAAATAGGACATCTTGCTAGAGCTTGTCCTAACACTGGATATCAGCCATCTTATGCTCAGGGATCTTCATCTTCAGTCGCTTAGTTGTTTCAGCAGGTGCATCAGCCCTATCAAGCACCTATGTATCCTCAGTAGAGACCGACATAGTTTATGGGCTAGTAAGGCCGAGGTTTAAGAGGTAGGCCACAAGGGAGACCTAGTGTAGAGGATTTACATAGCCATCCACTTCTCAGCAGGCTAGCCATGGACAGGCTAGAGTGTTCATATTGACTCCACAGGATGCTCAGGCATCTAATATAGTGGTTGCAGGTACTCTTCCAGTTTTTTATTATGATGCTAGAATTTTGTTTGATCCTGGTGCATCACATTCTTTTGTGTCTCCTATCTTTGCTTCAAGAATGGAATAGCAACCATCCAAGCTGTTAATTCCATTATCTGTAGTGACTCCACTTAGCGACGAGTTAGAGACAGATATAGTCTTTCCATCTTGTCCAGTGTTGGTGGAAGGTAGAGAGTTGCTTACAGACTTAGTATTGTTAGATGTGATAGATTTCGATGTGATTTTGGGAATGGATTGGTTAGCTCAACATTACACCACATTAGATTGTCTAGAGAAAGAAGTGATTTTTAGAATTCCAAATAATGAGGAATTTCTATTCAGAGGCGATAATAGTTCAATGCCTCAAAATCTCATCTCTGTAATTATAGTTAGAAAGATGCTTAGAAGGGGGTGTCAAGGCTATTTAGCTGTGGTTAGGGATACGAAGGTAGATAAGGGAGCAGTTATGAATGTGCCAGTGGTGTGCGAGTTTCCTGATGTTTTTCCTGAAGAATTACCAGGCTTGCCACTAGAAAGAGAGATAGAATTTGTACATATGTTGTACCTGGTACAGATCCTATCTCTTTCCCACCTTATAGGATGGCACCTACAGAATTAAAAGAGCTTAAGAAGCAATTGCAGGAGTTGCTCGATAATGGTTTCATTAGACCTAGCACATCTCCTTAGGGTGGTGTTATTTGTGAAGAAGAAAGATGGTAGTCTTCGACTTTGTATCGACTATAGACAGTTGAACAAAGTCACCATCAAGAACAAATATCCTCTTCTAAGGATCGATGACCTGTTTGATCAGCTTTAGGGAGCTCAGTGTTTTTCCAAGATTGACTTGAGGTCAGGATATCATCAGTTGAGAATTAGAAGTGGAGATATACCCAAGACTGCATTTCAGATGAGATATGGTCATTATGAACTTTTGGTGATGTCCTTTGGGTTGACTAATGCTCCAGCAGCTTTTCTGGACTTGATGAATCAGGTGTTTAGGCCATTCTTGGATCGATTTATGATTGTATTTATTGATGATATTTTGGTATATTCAAGGAGTGAAGAAGAGCATGCCATGCATTTGAGGATGGTGCTTCAGACTTTGGGGGAGCATCAACTGTATACCGAATTCTCTAAGTGTGAGTTTTGGTTAGATCAAGTTCCATTTTTAGGCCATGTGGTATCCAAAGATGGCATACAAGTATATTCCAAAAATATTGAAGCCATTACAGAATGGCTGAGACCAACAACAGTCACTGAAGTGAAAAGTTTTTTGGATTTAGCTGGCTATTATAGGAGATTTGTGAAGGATTTCTCCAAGATTGTCGCACCTTTAACAAGGTTAACTCAAAAAAATGTCAAGTTTATATGGACTGACAGATGTGAGGAGCACTTTTAGATGCTCAAAGATAGGTTGTCTTCAGCACCAGTATTGACTTTACCTTCAGGAAATGAAGGGTATACGGTGTACTGTGATGCTTCTCGAGTAGGACTGGGTGTGTATTGATGCAAAATGGGAGAGTAGTTGCTTATGCTTCACGTCAGTTAAAGAAACACGAGCAGAACTACCCCACTCATGACTTGGAAATGGCAACTGTAGTGTTTGCATTGAAGATTTGGAGGCATTATTTGTATAGGTAACTTGTGAAGTATACACCGACCACAAGAGCTTAAAGTACATTTTTCAGCAAAGAGACTTGAACTTAAGGCAGAGAAGATGGATGGAGCTTTTGAAGGATTATGATTGCTCTATTTTTTACCATCCAGATAAAGCTAATGTGGTAGCTGACGCGTTAAGTAGAAAGTCAGCAGGCAGCCTTGCTCATATCAGCTCAGAAAAGGAGGCAAATTATTAAAGAGTTGCATGAATTGATTAATCAAGGATTGCAGTGGAAGGTAACTAAGAAATGTCTATTAGCTCAATTCAAAGTACGATCAATGCACTTGGATAGAGTTAAGGCAGCTCAGAGAAGAGATCCACAGTTACAAAAGATAATGGTTGAAGTGCAACAAAGTCAATCTAGAGATTTTGTTATTGAGAGTGACAACATTTTACGTTTGGGCACTAGGCTGTGTGTGCCAGATGTAGATGAACTGAGGAAGGAAATCATGGAAGAAGCTCATTTTTCTGCTTATAGTATTCATCCAAGTTCTACCAAGACGTGTCATGATTTAAAAGATACATATTGGTGGAATGGGATGAAGAGAGACATTGCAGAGTTTGTGTCCAAGTGTCTCACTTGTCAGCAAGTGAAGTTGGAACATCAGAGGCCCTCAGGATTATTGCAAGAGTTACCCATTCTAGAGTGGAAGTGGGATATGATTGCTATAGATTTTATGATTGGATTACCTCGCACAACTGGAGGCTATGATGCCGTTTGGGTGATAGTTGATAAACTAATCAAGTCAGCTCACTTCTTGCCAGTTAAGAAGACATACTCTGTTGACAAGTCAGTAAAGTTGTATGTCAACCGAATTATTTGTTTGCATGGAGTGCCAGAAAGTATAGTGTCTGACAGAGGAGCCACTTTTACTTCAGTCTTTTAGCAAGAATTGCATAAGACTTTGAGTACAAGACTGGATTTCAGCACAGCTTTTCATCCTCAAACTTATGGTCAGTCAGAAAGGACCATTCAAACATTAGAGGATATGCTTAGGATGTGCTTGATGGATTTTGGTGGCTAATGAGATTTGCACTTACCATTGATTGAATTTACATATAATAACAGTTATCATGCAAGCATTGAGATTTTTCCATATGAAGCATTGTATGGAAGGAAGTGTAGGTCACCCTTGTGTTGGGAGGTTGGCGAGAGACAATTAACAGGCTCAGAATTAGTGCAAGTGAAGTTAGAGAAAATTCCTATCATCCAACAAAGATTAAAGACAGCTTTTAGCCGACAGAAAAGCTATGCTGATCCTAAGAGGAAAGATGTATCATTTTTTGTGGGAGACATAGTGTTCCTTAAAGTGTCTCCAATGAAGGGAGTGATGAGGTTTGGTAAGAAGGGTAAGTTAGCTCCAAGGTACATTGGACCCTTTGAAATTCGTTCAAGGGTAGGAGATGTGGCTTACAAATTGGTGTTACCACCTGAGTTATCGCGGATCCACCTAGTGTTCCATGTGCCGATGTTGAGGAAGTACATCTCTAATCCTTCACACATTCTTCAGCCTCAGACAATGGAACTCAGTGAAGATTTGACTTATGAAGAGTATCCCGTGGCAATAGTGGATTGACAAGTTCATCAGCTCCGCATGAAGGAAATCCCTATGGTTAAAGTATTGTGGAGCAATCATGCAGTGGAAGATTGCACTTGGGAGACCGAGGCAGAGATGCGAGTGGTATACCCCTATCTTTTTCCTTAGTAAAACTTTATACATTTTTCTATTTTGTTAAAATTCGAGGACGAATTTTTGTAAGGAGGTAAGATTATAATGACCCATATTTTTATTTATTAATTTAAAAATGTGGATTATAAAGTTTTAATTATTATTTTATAAAATAGTGTTAATTGAGTATTTTAGTAAATTTATTAATTAAGTGTATGTTTATATATATATGTATGTATTATGTGTATGTATAATTGTGGGTAGATATTTTATTTTTAAAATATATATTATGTACTTTTGTACTTTATTATTAAAAAAAACAAAAAAATAATATATACAAAATTTTTTTTCCTTTTCTCTTTCTTCCTTTCTTTTTTTCTTCTTCTTCTTCTTTTTCTTTTTCTTCTTCTTCTTCTTCTCCTTCTTCTTTTCGCTGCTACTGCCACCCACGTCTGACCAGCCACCTTGCCACTGCCAAACGTCACCAGACTGCCCCAATCGACGCCGCCAGCAGCTCCCATCGTCCGGTCACCTTCTCCTCCTCTTCCTTTTCCATTTTTTCTCTTTGCCGAGTTGAAAGAGGGCCACCGTCGCCGGCTCCGGCGAGCTCTGACCTTTCCGGTGGTCTCAAACGGTTCCTCTCCTCCTGGGTAGTCAAACCCCTCGATCAATTTCGGGTTTTATCACAGGCTGGCACCTCGTTTTGAGGTAATTGATTTTTAGGGGTTTTATTCAATTTCTTTTAATTGAGTTACAATTAGGCTAAATTGTGTTTAGATTATTAAAATTGAGGTTGAGAGCTTTCTTTTGATGTATGGTTCGCAATTTTTCGAGAAGGTTGAATTTCATGTCACTATTCCGGGCTCGGTTATTGTTCCGAGTTACTGTTCCGGACCCGAACATTTTTATATTTTTATTAAATACTATATTATGTGTAGATTAAATTTTGTGAAGAAAGTTTTGTGAAATTTCTTGTAGAAATTGAGATATAAATTTTTTTAGATATTATGTTTAATATGTATTTTTAGAGAAATTATGGTATTCTATTATTTATTCGAATTTTAATTGAAATTAAGGTTATTTAACATGTTTAATACTGATTTTAAGTAATAAAGTCAAGAAAATAATTTTTATGAATAAATGGTAATTTTTAGTTAACTGAAAATAATTTCAGAAAATATTTATTATTATTATTTAAAAGCTTAAAATAAGTTCTTTAATATTTTTATTGAATATTTGGATTATTTAAATAGTTTATGTATACTTAATAGTGATTTTAATTACGGAGGTTTAAAGGAAACTTTATGAATTTAATTATTTTAATAATTGATTTTTGGGTGATATTAAATAAGAATTTTATTATTGATTTTATTAATTGTTTCAAAAATAGATTTTCCTTATATGTTAATTAGTTAAATGAATTAATTTTTTTTATGGTTTAACTATATTTTTATTTTGTAATATACTTATAGATTTGATAAGATTATATTATTTTCGTGAGTACTATGGTTTTGGTTCTCGGTTGGCATAAGTGTAGTTTGGGAGCCCAACCCGAGTTATTGAGTTGTGGAATTATAGAAGTGTCGTTTTTTGCAGGAACGGCTCTACTTTTAGTAGAGAGATGTCCGTTTTACAAGGGAGACTCTGCCAAATTTTCGGTAGATTTTTTGTAAAACGTGACATCGGTATGTGTTAAATTCCAAGTTTGTATAGTATTGTGTCTTTGATCGAGTTAATCTCATTAATTCCATGATTTTAATAAATTTTAAGAATTTTTATGAATTTATTTATTTTATCATATAAGCATATTTTAAATAAATATTAATTATTTTAGAGAACTCCGGAGCAAGAGCTGTAGCACTTGGGCATCAGAGGACGCGTAGCCCAGCACGCTCAATCTGTGAGTTAATTTTATGGAATGTGTGTTGTGGAGATATAAATTATATTTTTACGTGGTTAAAATAACAAAGAGGTTTATTATATGAATTTACTTATGAAATTATTTAATATTGCCATATGCATGATTATTTCTTTTATTATCATGAATAGTATTTGAAAGAATGCTTTAATGAAATTTACTTCGTTCTGCCTTATTTATTTATCTAATTTATTTATTTATGATTTAAATTGATTTGGAGAGATTGGTATAACGTGCTACCTAGTGGGTGTCACTATGACCACAGGCGCACGGGTTGAGATCTCGAGTATAGGAATATGTAGATTATGAGTTGAGCTCGGTTGAGATTACTCTCGGGCCAGAAATGGGATGTAACTCGGTTGAGAATACTCTTGGGACATCAATAAAGGATGAAGTGATTGGACTATCGCTGTAACTCAATTGAGAATACTCTCGAGACGACAGTCACTTGGATTAAAGAGAGCCGAAAGGCTATTAGAATTGATGGTTTAGGTGTTCTACCATGTTTTCCACTAAAAGAAATAAATTATATGATTTTGTATGAGCATTCTTATATTAAAGTTATGGTGAATTTTGGAAAGGATTTTATAAAAAGATAATTGAGTAAAGTAAATGAATTTTAAATAATTATATTTATTTTACTTTCCTTTATTTGGTTTTAAAAAGGGGTTTTAATAAATGTTTTAAAACCAGCATTCATTTTATAGGATTGATTCACTCAGTGAGGTCTAATTCTCCTCAACCTTTTTTTCAGGACCTCACTATCAGTCTGGTAGTGGTCACCGTATGCACTGGGTTTTTTCTTCACCGGCTGCCTTTTGTATGTCTATTTGATTTTAATATTATCTAATCGAATTCTAGATACCGCAGTAATTAGTTAAGAACTTATATTATCGGTATTATGGAATTGTGTTGAGTTGAATATTGATATACTGGAGATTTTGATTTATTTATTTGATATTAATGAAATTATTACGGTTTTATTGTTAAGTTGATTGGATTTATTTGTGAAAAAATTTTAAAGCTTACTATGGGTTTTAGAAGCTCCACACTTTCCCATTCCCTACTATCGGTCACGTGCCCTTTAGGGTTCGGGTCATGACAATAAACCTTATGGCTTATAAGAAAAAAGCATTCTTGAAAGCAAATTGCAGATAATAGAAGTGTAAATGAAATTTTTAGGTTCAATTTAACCTTTATTGTAATTCAGAAAGTAAATTAATAAAGAAAATTCAAAAGGAGCGATCTGAACTATTAAAGAACCTTTAAGACCCAAATTGAACCTTATTTCAATGAAAAAAGTTAATTGATTGCGCAAGATGATTCCTTCAAAGAGCCTCATAATATAAACAAAACTAACTTGAATAATTTTCTAATTAATTACTAAATTATTCCACAATTGAATTTTATATATATATATATATATATATATATATTGCCAGTCCTTCTACAGTACAAATATTTGCATTTATACAAATAAAATTAGAACTGTTAGATTACTATTAATTTAATTATAGCTATTGATACATTTTACAAGTATTGGTACACAAAAATAATCAATGATTGTAATTAAATAAAAATAAATTCAATGGTTCTAATTATATTCATATAGATACAAACATTTATACCATAGGAAGAGCTATTATTTAATTTCCTATAAATGAAAATGGCTAAAGTAGCAATTCGCCCCTAACTTGGACGCAATGTTCAATTAATTTAGAAATTAATTTTCTGGCCAATTATTCCACTAATTTTGGCAAATTTAACCAATAAGCTAAGATTAGCTTTTCAAAAAAAAAAAATAAAAAATAATTCAATCCAAAATAACTTTTTTTTTTTAACTAATTCACCCTGAAATTTTTATACATTAACTAATTAGATCCAATTTGTCAAATTCTAAAATATTCAAGACATGAATTAGTAAAAATTAAATACAAAATTTTTATTTTTTTAGAAATTAATATTTAGTTTAAAAATAAATTAAAAACTAAAAATTAAAATGTAGAAAAATATAATGAACTTTAAATTTTTTACATAAATTTAAATTAAACTGATCAACTATTTTTTTAAAATTAAAAATTAAGGTGCATCTATTTAACTTTTTAATTGTTACCAAATAGTGCTCATGTATATGATTAAATAATAATGAATGTAGTTTTGAAAAATTATTAAATTTTATTTTTATTTCATTTTTCATCATATATACATAGACATTAAGAGATATAAAAAGTATGTAAGCAAAAATAAAAGATTGAGAAGTTGAATAATTTTGATAATTTTGATTTTATTTTTGATAAAAAAAATTAAGAAATTGAATAGATATATGCAATTTAATTTTTAAATTTTAAATCTTAAAAATAATTGAAATTTTGATTTGATTTTTAGTATATTTTAAATTTTTTCTCTAATTTTTTAAGGTGAATATATGATTTAAATTAAAATAAATTTAAAAATTTAAAAATTAAGAATTTTGAAAATAATATTTTATAATTTACATATAGTTAAAAAATTTTTATGTTCTCAGTCTTTTATTTTTACTCACAAACTGTTCGATCATAATTAAAAAGTTGAAAAGAAACAACTTGATTTTTTAATTTTTAATTTTAAAATATAATTGATCAAGTTAATTCAAATTTATGTAAAAAATTTAGAATTATATCTTTATATTTAAGTTATTAAATTTATTTTTAAATTGAATATGAATCCTAAAAAATAAAAATTTTAAGTTTAGTTTTTACTAATTCATGTCTAGCATATTTTAAAATTTGATAAATTGAACCTAATGTATAAAAGTTTTGGGGTTAATTAATTAAGAAAAGCTGAATTGGACTGAATTGAATTTTTCTAAAAAAGCTAATATGGACTAAATAGCCAAATTTGCTAAGTTTGATGATGTAATTGGTTAGAAAGTTAATTTCTGAACTAATTGACCATCATGTTTTAAGTTTAGGAGGTAAATTGCTTTTTTTTTTTTAGCCAAATGAGAATTATACCATCCAATGAAAGGTGAAAATATGTAAAAGTTAATACAATTTGCTCTTTCCATTTTACCATACTGCAATACTTACCTCTGACAATTTATATTTTTTCATCTTTTCTTTTTTTGTACTATTATATATATTAGTACAAAGAAGGTCAGATTTAAAATTTACATAAGTCAGCCGGTGAAGAAAGAGTCTGGCGAAGAGAACTACTATGAGAGGTCTGACAAGAAGGATCTTGAAAAATAATTGAGGGGGTCAGACCTCACTGAGTGAATTATTATTATATATATATATACATGCAACCTAAGCATACAAGCAACTAAGCATCAATATAATATTCATATATTTATATTTATATTTATTTAAATTATACACGCATTTCATGCAAGTGCTCGAAAACACTTTTCATATAAATATAGTAAATGGAAACAAGTGGAGGATCGGAGCAAAACCCTAAGAATTTTTGTAACCTCAAATATTGTACTCCTCTGATCATTAAATTTCTTAATTCCAATAATATTTCTCCTTTCCAATTTTTTTGGTAGTGGACTGGCCCTGAGACACTAAGTCAACTGAGCTACCGCAGTCTCACTAATGGTATGATTAGCCCCGAGACACTAAGTCAACCAAGCTACCGCAGCCGCACCCCTCTCTATCCACAAATCTCAATAATTCATTTAATCATATAACCTCATATCAAGCAATATATATAACCTAACATCTAACGTACTGTTACGCAACAGTCCTAGTGTAACCCACTAGGTAGCACGTTTTACGGTTATCCTCCAAAATATTATATTAAAAATAAAATATTGAAATTATATAAAAATATGCACGGCATCCAAATTACACAGATAAGAATTGCATTTATATATATAAAAACACATATATAAAATAATGCAATAATAACAATAATTAAAAGTGGATGCAACATAGCATATTAAAATTCTCATTTTATCAAAGTATGGATGCCAATAATATTTTTCTACATGCAATGCATACATATAATAATAACTCACTGGTGGAATGTGTCCTCTGTTATGATTTGACTGGCCCAATCCGGAAGGTCTAGCTCTCGGTGCGGCTATAGGAAAAATAATAAAATAATTAGGATTAAATCCTAACCTAATACATTCTAGATTTCTAAGGAAACTCGATCTAAGATACAACTCTACTAAAACTCAACACTCAATACAACCCCGATGTCACGTTTTACGAGAAATCTACCGAAAATTCGGCAAAGTCTCCTTTGTAAAACAAACATATCTTTACTAAAAGTAGAGTTGTTCCTACACGCAAACACATTTCTAAAATATCCACAATTTCACATCTCGGGTTGGGCTCCCGAACTACATTTATTGCCCAACCGAGAACCAACACACAACACCAATATAAAACAATATAATTTTCTCAAATCACAAAATACCTTAAAAATTTATTTAATTATCACAATAAAATTTATTCATATAATAAAAATATAAAGG
>CATIWK010027687.1:0-16219 GCA_949634005.1 Mallotus japonicus | reverse complement strand
AAACACACAAACAACAAATAAAAACACTTAGAAGTAAAAATAACAAATACATAATCAATTAAACACACAAACATAACAAAAATCATATGAAAATAACACTAAACTATACTAAATAGCTATGCATATTTGCATTATATCACTTCACCCTACCAAAACAAAGAAAAACCAAAAGTAACTATATCTATATGCTTACCTATACTAAATGTAATTAAAATCATGCAAATGTATGCAAATGAATGTCCTAAAACTACATAAAATTTGACATCAACAAATACCCCCACACTTGAATCTTTGCTTGTCCTCAAGCAAACTTAAGAACACAAATTATCAAGGCAATGCAGAAGGTGTATATAAGGAGTCTAATCCAGCATATAGATTAATCTTCTCCTAATAGCTAATTTACACATCTCAAAAACAAAGTTAACAAATCAAGTTGAAATAGCAAATTACCAAGTGAAGAGCATGCTAGCTACTCATAATTACACAATAATGAAACAAGATCTTGGGAAGAACACACATGAATGAAAAAGACTCCAAGTCAAGGTCATTGTAGTTTGGTATACGGAAACCAACTCTCAGCCTTTTTATTTTCTTTTTCTGTTTGTGCTTTTCTTCCTTCTCTCGGTAGTTCCTCGCTTTTCTTGAACTACTCAGCATGAATACCTTAAGAAGGTTCTTTGAATACTCATACTCTTGTACAAGAGCATTGAAGTAGAGGGGAATTCAAGTTCCAAGCACTTTTTTTTAGAAACAATACTTGGTGAAAAGTGTTTTTACAGTTCCTTTCGCACACAACTTTGATCGATCGACCCTAAAGAGGAGTTTGGTTCATTCACAGCATGCATTCCCAAAATAAATATTCATGGTTATGCAAAAGTGAGCATCAACATGCATTAAGTTAATTAAAAGTTCAAAAATCTCAACTTAAACTGTTAACAACGCTTAAGAGAAATAAACTAATCATTAAAAGAAGATTAAGACTCATTGGCTAAACTAAACTACTAACATACACCAAATTCATTTCAAAGATAGTCGTGTAAAAATCCAAGAGTTAGGTATCAATTTTCAAAAATTTGGTGTCAAATTTCATGAATGCAGAAAAAATGCAAAGTATGCTATACCTAAAATATACTTATAGTATACTGGAATGCAAAAATAATCCCCCCCCCCCCACACTTGAATCGCACATTATCCTCAATGTGAGTGGGGATCTAGATGCTAAATAAAAAAGTATTTACAATGCATAAACATAACTGAAAGTCAAAATAAAATTCAAAAACAAAAGTATAAAAATTAAATATGCAGAATAGAATGAAAACTAAACAAAAAGTAAAAGTAAAAATAAAAATAAAAAGATAGAAAGGTAGGGAAAAGAGCTACTCCCCTTTGTGGAGCAGAGGGTGGAGGTGATGGAGATGGTGAAGGGAAGTCGTATCCTGTTGCTATTATGTAGTTATCAAGCATGTTTCGTACATTTCTGATATCTTGTTTGAGTTCTTCATGTTTGGCATTATTGTCACGTTCCATTTGCTCTAACTTTTCCATCACTCTTTGCCAACCATTTTCAGTGGGGTGTTGTGGGACATCTTGCTCCATGTTATCTTCTGAGACATCCTCATAGAGTTCCTCTGCAACAAGGGAAAACTCTTCAGCTGGACCAGTGGGACGTCTGGTTTTGAAACAGGTCCTTGTTTGGTGATAGCAAAGTCCCATGTCTTTAGTTATTACTTTAGCACAAAAAAGAAATTCTCTATTAAGAAAACCAGATGGAATCACAATTAATGCATTGCATGTAGGGTCAAAAGTGCGAAAATGGATGGCAAGTGCAGTGACTATGTGACCCATGGAAATTCGGACTTTGGGATTGGTACTGACATTCAATAACTGTTGAAATATAAAATGTGCAGTGCAAACAAGGTGTTTGTGGTGTAAACTCCATAAAAGAAACAACTCTTGCTTTGAGACTCTTCTAGTCTCATTGTTGCCAAAGATAGCAGAGCTCATGAATCGGAGCAGAATGAGATAGGAATGATCTCTAATCATACCATTGGGAAAAGCATGGCTTCTCGGATAATGCATTGATCCGGAAAGAATCTTCCAAAACTCAGTGGGGTTAATATTTCCTATTGTCAACCCCCCTTTCTAGAAACCCAAATACTTTGCTCATTGTGGTAAAGTTTATCTCGTATGGGTGTCCAAAAAGATGCAAAGCGAGTGCAAAGTTATGGGAGTCTACTTGAGTCAAAGTGGTAAAAAATTCAAGTGTTAATTCTTTGTAGGTGTTATGATACAAAGTGATGAATTTCCCCCAACCTAGTCGAATGCACAAAGATTCTAAAGTACCCCAAAGACCTAATTGTTGCAATAACGGCACATCAAGGTATTTGCATGTCACTATTTTTTGGTGAGAAAGGGAAACATACCTTTGCCCTTCAACATGAGAAAAGATAGGAAATGGGGCATTATACTTACTGGCAAAATTGATAGCAAGTGGAGTTTAACGGATTGGAGATGACGGTGGCCTCCGTTTTGATTATTGTTAGTCATCGTCTCTATTGGTGCTTTTCCTTTTCTGCTGGCAGATGCTTTGGTTCGTGGAGGCATGGTAGCATAGTGAAGAGGTGATGGTGTTCAGAAATTTAGGGAGTTGGGCGGCTAGGGTTTTTGGAGGAATAAGAGAAATTGATGATAAGAGAATGAGAAGTGGAAATAAAGCAGAAGCGGGTTATTTTTGAACTGGAAAGTGGTGGAGTTAATGCCGCCTCTTTGTTGGGTGAAAAATCACGATCGCATATTTTAACGTGATCGTGACTGAGTGAGAGAGGTTGTCAATTTGCGATCGCGACTCTAAACGCGATCATGATAGAATATTTGAACCTGTTGATGCGGGCATGACATGATTGTGGTTCAGAGATCGAGCGTGGAATTCTTTTTGACACTAGATTTCGCGATCTTGGATATTCTCACGATCGTGTATTATGCCCTGCACTCCAAAAGCTAATTCAAACACTTTTAATTCATTGAAAGTCAAAGAACAAGAAACTCATCAATAGCTTAATGTAAAAATAATATGAATATGATAACTAAAAATAAGTAAAACATATATTAAAAAGATGCAAATAAAAAGAAAAGACTAAAATAAGATTATGCTAAATTTATAGTCTATAGCTTGACTTTTCCAAGGATATCTTCTAATCAGCAAGATGAAGAGAGATTGCCTCCCTATCCTTGATGACCATGTCCTCTTGATAAGGCTTACACCTTTGTCCATTAACCTTGAATTGCTCTCCTCTTGCATTTTCCAACATGAGAGCACCATGCTAAAAAACCTGAACTATTTTGAAATGTCCACTCCATTTGGATCTGAGTTTCCCTGGAAATAAACGTAACCTTGAGTTGAATAAGAGAAGAAAATCTCCTTCTTTGAAAGTCTTGGGGATGATCTTCTTATCATGCCAACGTTTTGGTCTTTTCCTTATATATTTTGGCATTTTCATAAGCCAAGTGCCAGAATTCATCAAGTTCATGAAGTTGTAATAGTCTCTTCTGTCCAACTGCATTCATGTCAAAGTTTAAGGCCTTGGTTGCCCAATATGCTTTGTGTTCAAGCTCAACTGGCAAATGGCAGGCTTTTCCATATACCAATCGATATGGAGAAATTCCTATTGTTGTTTTGAAGGTAGTCCTGTAAGCCCATAGAGCATCATCTAACTTAACTGACCAGTCCTTTCTTGATTTACCTACTGTTTTCTCTAAGATTTGCTTTAAGACTCGATTAGTTACTTTAGCTTGACCATTGGTCTAAGGATGATAGGGTGTGGCAATCTTATGACGAACTCTATATCTACTCAAAAGCATCTCCAGTTGTTTGTTGCAGAAATGTGATCCTCCATCATTGATCAAGCTTTTAGAACTCCAAACCTGGCAAAGATTTTTTTTAAAAACTACACAGCCACTCTTGTGTCATTGGTAGGTGATGCCATGGCCTCTACCCATTTTGAAATATAATCTACTCCTACAAGGATATACTGATTGCTATAGGAAGACGGGAAAGGTCCCATGAAGTCCACTCCCCAAACATTAAAAAGCTCTACTTCCTGAATATTAGATGGTGGCATTTCATCTCATCTTGTGATGTTCCATATTCTTTGACAATTATCACATCTTTGAATGAATTCCCTTGCATATTGGAACAATGTGGGCCAGTAAAATCCACTTTCGAGTATTTTTGAGGTTGTACTATTAGGTCCGAAGTGACCACCATACTATGATGAGCTGTGATAATGTGATAATGTGTAAGTATAGAAATGAGCTGTGATAATGTCATAATAGTATAGAAATACTATTATGATGAGCTGTGATAATGTGTAAGTATAGAAATGATTTTTGTGCTAGGCACGCACCTCCTTATCAGACAATCGATGCACACTTTGTATAGAATTAGGTCATCCCACCTAGAGTGCTTAACTTCAGAGAGGAATTTCTTTCTCTGTGGGTATGTCAACTCTTGAGGTAATACACCACTAGCCAAGTAGTTTGCAATGTCAGCATACCATGGAGGTTCCAAATATTGAATAATAAAGAGAAATTCATCCAAAAATTGGTCATTAACTTTTTGTATATTAGGTGGTGACTTGTCATGTTGTTCCAGCCTTCATAAGTGATCAGCTACTACATTTTCACTCCCTTTCTTATCCTTTATTTGGAGATCAAATTCCTGCAGCAATAAAATCCAACGAATTAGCCTTGGCTTAGCATCTTTTTTCATAAATAAATATCTTAAGGCTAGGTGGTCAGTGTAAAAAATAATTTTGGATCCTAAAATATAAGATCGAAATTTTTCCATTGCAAACACCATAGCCAACAATTCTTTCTCAGTAGTTGTATAATTTAATTGTGCGTCTAAAAGAGTTCTACTAGCATAGTAGATAACATGATGTTTGTTATCTTTCCTCTGTCCAAGGATAGCTCCCATTGCTACATCACTGACATCACTGGTGAGAGATTTTATGTCCTAACACAATACCCTCTTCTACCATGAAATGGCATTTCTTCCAATTCAACACTAAGTTAGTGTCTTCACATCTTTTCAACACCTTGTCAAGATTAGAAAGGCATTGCTGAAATAATCTCCAAAAATAGAAAAATCATCCATAAAGACTTCCATAATGCTTTCTATCAGATCAGAGAAAATAGTGGTCATACACCTTTGGAATGTGGCGGGAGCATTGCATAAGCCAAAAGCCATCCTCCTATAAGCAAAGGTGCCATATGGACAAGTAAAATTAGTTTTCTCCTGATCTTCAGGTGCAATGCATATCTGATTGTAACCAGAATAGCCATCTAAGAAGGAATAGAATGCATGGCCAACAATTCGTTTGAGCATTTGATCAATAAAGGGAAGAGGAAAATGATCCTTTTGAGTGGCATTGTTAAGTTTCCGATAATCAATGCATACCCTCCAACCATTCACTACCCTCTTAGAAATCATTTCAACCTCTTCATTCTTAACAACTGTCATCCCTCCTTTCTTGGGAACACATTGAATTGGACTCACCCATTCACTGTCTAAAATAGGGTATCTTATGCCAGCATCTAATAGTTTAACAATCTCCTTTTTTTACAACTTCTTGCATATTTGGATTGAGCCTTCTATGGTGGCCTTACAATCCTCCTCTATACCTATTCTGTGCATGAAAAAGGAAGGGCTGATGCCTTTTATATCATATATTTGCCATCCCATTGCTTTCCACCTTCCTTTCACCACTTCACAAACTTGATCTTCTTGCTCCTTAGTGAGTTTGTTGGAGATAATGATGGGAAGTGTATTTCCTTCTCCTAAGAAAGTATACCTTAAGTGATTTGGCAAAAGTTTTAACTCAAGTTGAGGAGGTTTCTCTATAGATGGCGGTGTTGGTGAACCACTTTGAATCAAGATCAGGTGTAGAAACAGAATCCTCTGCCTCCTCCTCAATATACTCATCCTCAGCTTGCTTTCCCAATTCCATCTCTAATTGTATTTCCCTTATACATTCATCAACTTCTTCTACTCTCATGCATGATTCCTCAATTTCTAAAGGTTGTCTCATCAGTTTTGACATTGTGAATTCAACCTTTTCATCTCTAACTCGCAACTTGATCTTGCCTTCATGAACATCAATTAAAGCCTTTTCGGTATTGAGAAATGGTCTCCCTAAAATCAAGGGACATTTTTTATCTTACTCAAAATTTAAAATGACAAAGTCCACCGAAAATACGAATTTGTCAACTTTCACCAGTACATCTTTAACTACTCTGTTAGGCTTCTTGATTGTGTGATCAACAAGTTGAAGTGTCATATTGGTGTTAATCACCTCTCCAAGGTTCAGCTCCCTGAAAAGAGAAAAAGGCAAAACATTAATGCTAGCTCCTATATCACACAAACATTTAGGAAAATCTTTAGAGTTAAGGGTGCAAGGAATTGTAAAGCTCCTAGGATCTTTAAGGTTGATAGGTATTTTTTTTGGAAATAATTGAGCTATAAGTCTCTGTCAAGGGCACCATCTCATAGTCACTCCATTTCCGCTTA
Source organism: Mallotus japonicus (assembly GCA_949634005.1). NCBI lineage: Eukaryota > Viridiplantae > Streptophyta > Magnoliopsida > Malpighiales > Euphorbiaceae > Mallotus > Mallotus japonicus. Next base: position 9,651 of record CATIWK010027687.1, on the reverse strand, counting down.
TTGGTGATTATGTCCTTGAGGAATTTAGCATACTTTGGCATCTCATTCAGAGCTTCTGAGAGGGGTAACTTCAATTCTTCCTCTTGATTTACAGCTAGTGTATCTTCAATTGTAAGCTCTTGTTACTGTTCATCTGCATTAACTCTTGGAAGTGGTTGTGAAGGTCCTTGAAGTTCTTTACCACTTCTCAAGGAAATGGCCTTGACTTGCTCTTTCGAGTTGACTTTTGTGTTGTTTAGAAGATGGCCTTGAGCTCGAGTTGCAACTACATTTGCAAGCTGACCAAGCTGAACTTCAATGTTATGAATCGATGAAGAGTGATTCTTGAGAATTTGATCATACTTCTCATTCTGATTGTTAATCTTTGAACTGATGTCCTCCAAAAACTTGTCAAATTTTTGACTTAATGGCTGAAAACCTCTCATCAATAGACTTAGATTGAAATCCAGGTGGTGGTGCTAGTTTAGATAATTGATTATGAAATCTTTGTGGCTGCTGGCTCCAAGAGAAATTTGGGTGGTTCCTTCATCCTTGGTTATATGTACTTAAGTAAGGGTTGTTGTTTTGCTGCCTTAGTTGGAATTGATTTCCAACATAGTTGCAATTTTCTAGAACTCCTTCTCCATATATATTTCCATTCCCAATTCCATATTCAAATGTTGAATGATCAAGCATATGGCAATGTTCACAAAATATTGCTAAAGAAGATGAGGGCATAACACTACTTCTCACAGACAAGTCTCCAATTTTCTTGTTTAAGGCAGTAAGTTGAGCTTGAATAGAAGTAACATTATCAATTCCAAGCTTTCCTCCTTGTTTAGGAGCCAAATGCCTCTCCGAAGGCTATAGACAGTTTTTGTTTGCCATTTCTTCTAAGAGTTTAAAAGCTCCATCAATGGTTTTACGCATCAAAGATCCACCTGCAGCTGCATCAATAGTGTCCCTCGTGGATCCCCATTGTAAAAGGTTCGAATGAGAACGTCTTTAGGAAGGCCATGATATGGAAAACTTCACTGCAATTCCTTGAATCTCTCCCATGCTTCACATAAAGATTCATTTTCAAATTGCTGAAAAGTGGTTATGTCTTTCACAATCTTCGCTGTTTTCGCAAGGGGAAAGTATTTTGCCAAAAATGCTCGGGCCAAATGATCCCAAGTGGTAATAGAGGCTGATGGCTGAGAATTTAGCCATGCCTTGGCTCTATCTTTGAGTGTAAATGGAAAAATTCTCAATCAAATGGCATCGTCTGAAACTCCATTATACTTGAATGTGTCACAGATTTCTAAGAAATTTGCAATGTGCATATTTGGATCCTCTGAAGGTAGACCATGGAATTGGATAGTGGATTGAATCATTTGCAAGAGAGCAGGCTTAATTTCAAAGCTGTTAGCCTATATATTTAGTTTTGTAATGCTCTGTCGAGCTCCATCCAAACCTGGCATAGGAAACTCAAGGAGAGTACGCTTTGCATTAACTTGCTAACCTCTTTACTATTCGGTTATAGTTCTAGACACACTTTTAGATCTTCTATGATTCTCTCTCTCGAGTTTGGATAAATCCGGGATAAACATCAATGGTTCTACTCTTGCACGTCTAGTGTTGCATATGCACAATTACAATAGTACCTAAAATAGAATGCATAAATTAAAAATAGAATGTAAACTGCTCTAATCCATAACAATCTTGATTAAATATGATGTTAGTTGCCCAATCCCCGACAACAGCACCAAAAACTTATTGTTGACCACAAGTGCATGGGTCGAATAAGTAATAGAGTAGTGAGTAGAGTGTCATGTCCCACAAGGATTAGTATTAAGGAACCTATTAATCTCGAATGTTTATGTTTAAAGCTAATAAAATTGATTTAATTGAGATAAACATTAACCTGAACCAACAATTAATCTAAAGGATTTGAAGATTGCTAAAATATTAATCAAAATAATCAAAGGAACAAATAATGGGAGAAGCATATTGTTGGGATATTAAGAACCACATTTTTCATTAAGTTAACTTGATGTTTTTATTAGCTTCTTGATACATATCTCAAGTTTATCAAATGACCCCCAAGAGCCCTCTCTCGAGTGATACTCTCAACTCAAACATGCATATGAATCAAATGAACTCAAAGCCATATCTTAACTCTCATCATCACTATGACAGTAGCTAAGATCAATCATACATGGCATTAAGCAAAACCCATAAGAGAATCATATTATGTTAAGCTTTCTCAAGTCATTTAACAAATCTAACAAGTATTTGTGGGTCAAATAGATTTACCAATTCTCATTGCATAGATCTAAACTAAAGCTATATCTGGCCAAAACATAGCATTCAATCAAAATAACAAATACAATATGCATATAAGAAACAATATCAAACATCAACTTAACATTAAATCAAATGGGTCTTTTCATCCCAACAACATAAGTAAATCTAGCCACACATGGCTATATTGTTCAACATCTTCCAAATACTAACAACTGAGTTCACCATTTAACAATCAAGACACAAGAGAAAAAGGAAAGAAGAATTGTTATCAGAAGCTTTCAATCTCCACGAAATGCTTTCTTTCTTCTTCCTTCCTCTTCTTGGTTGTTAAGCTTCTTCCTTCTAGAATCCTCCCAATATGAATGTAACTTCTTGATTCATTACCCTTAGGTGTGTATTCTTGCCCTTTTATAGCCTTGCCTTTTTGTGCTTTAAGCACCCCACGTTTTCCCCTTTTTGCAGGTCTATGTCAGCAGTAGACACATTGAAAATGTGATCCCCGCGATCGCGCTTTGAAACCGTGCTGGTGACAGTAGCTTGGGCTGGCAGGAAATTGCGATCCTGGATAAAACCGCGCTTGTAAAAGGCTCGACATCCTCTAGGCTCTGGCAATTGGCACACCCGCGATCGCGTAAGTTAAGAACTATGCTACAACTCTATTCCTCCTCCTTCCTTTTTCTCTTCATCTTGTTCAATTAAGCTCCCAAGCTTGCTTCTCCTTACCAAAATAAAGAAAAACCAAAAGTAACTATATCTATATGCTTACCTATACTAAATGTAATTAAAATCATGCAAATGTATACAAATGAATGTCCTAAAACTACATAAAATTTGACACCAACAGACATCGGTCTGACTAATTACCCATACCATAGAGGAGAGTAAGTAATACATGATTTTACAGCATATGAAGTATAGGCAAAGCCTGAGTTTCTCAATAGTGGAGTATCTTGTCTCCGTATCAGTTAAAGCCCGACTCAGGTAGTAGATTGATTGTTCATACCCTTCCTGCTCCTGAGCAAGTAAACTGTCCATTAAAGTTTTTGAAGCCGAAATATAAAGTATCAAAGGGTCTTTCGGCCTTGGGGCAGCCATTATTGGTGGGTGAATCAAATACGCCTTGATCTGATCAAAAGCGTGTTGATGTTCGGATGTCAAAACGAAGTCCTCGCTATCTTTAAGTTTCAGTGAGGGTGACCAAATTCTTAATCGGCCTGCAGTGTTGGATATGAATCTCCTGAGATAGTTTATTTGGCCGATTAACCTCTGCAGCTCTTTTTTGGACTTAGGAGGTGCAGCTTGCATGATAGCTTTTGTCTTGTTGGCATCTACTTCCACCCCCCTCTGGTGCACTAAGAATCCCAAAAAATGGGCTGCTGAGACTCCAAATGCACACTTGAGAGGGTTCATCTTTAGCCAGTGGAGCCTCATCCTTTCAAATGTCTTCGTTAGGTGCTCCAAATGCTTCTCATCGGCCTTGGACTTGACAATGACATCATCAATATAAACCTTTATAAAGTCTCCAAGCAACGAATTAAAGATCTCGTGTATTGCTCATTGATATATTGCCCCAGCATTCTTAAGGCCGAATGGCATGACCACCCATTCATAAATTCCAAGTGCACTTGGGAATCTGAAGGTTGTTTTGCTCACATCTGTCTCTTTAATTTTTATCTGGTTATAGCCCGAGTGTCCATCCATAAGGCTGAGGACATAATGGCCCGATGTAGCATCGATGAGCATATCGGCCATGGGCATTGGATACTCATCTTTTGCAGTTGCGAGGTTTAATTTCTGAAGTCAATACAGACATTGATTTTGCCATTCTTTTTTACCACAGGGACAATGTTTGATAGCCATTGGGTGTATTGTGCCTTTCGAATGAATCCTGCATCAGTGAGTCTCTTAATTTCATCGGCAGCCAATTTCTCTACATCTCTAGACATTTGTCTAGGAGGTTGAATATGAGGCCGATATCCTGGCTTGATTGGCAACTCATGCTCCACAAATTGTCGATATAGACCAGGCATTTCCTCATAAGTCCAGGCAAAATAGTCTTTGTATTTCTTCAGCAACTCCAATAGCCTTGCTTCCAGCTCTGGGTTCAATTTGGAGCTGATGTATATTGGCCATTTATCGGCCTCAGTACCCAGATTGATTTCTTTCAAAATGTCTGGGGTTTGAATAGGATCATCTCCTAACTTATTTGCAAGGACGTGCATGTCACCAATTTTCAATCGGCCTATGGGATCTTGCTCTTCTTCTTCAAAAATGCATTTGGCCGATTGGATTTGCTTCCTATTTGAATAGGGTTGTGACATCATCATCATCATTGACTATAACAGATCGGCCAACTTCCCCTGCTGCAACAAGCCAATCGAGTGAAATGCTTGCCTTGGAACCCTTTTTGAAGCCTAAAAAATGAGGTAAGTACATCATGGCCTCTGCATGGAAGGCCTCTTCCCCAAATGGGTTGGGATCCCCATGGATGACCTCTACATCCCCTTCTGGCCTCTATATGAATAACATCTAATGCAGGGATGAAGGAACACAAGCATTAGAGTGGATCCAATCCTTACCAAGAAGGATGTTGTAATTGGTCTTGACATCCATGATGAAGAACCCCCCCCCCCTTGTGATTCATGTCTGCCCACTTTGACATTTAGCATAATAAATCCATCCGGAGCCCGATCATGTCTTGCAAAATCGGTCATCACAACATCAGTTTTCTCTAAATCTTTGATCTCTAAACCGATTTTCTTTAAATTTTGGAGTGGTAAAATATTAACCCCAGCACCATTGTCCACCAGAATTCTTTTTAGCTCAACCCCATTGAAATCATCCTTAATATATAATGGCTGAATATGCCTGGTAATGAGAAGATCAGATTGAGGAATGGTTAAGGATGCCCCCTGTCCATTGTCTAGTTCACAATCATCAGGGGTGATCACGTCCCCATCCAATGTGGATCTCTAACCAGGTTTTGGCTTGAACTCATTTGGCAAAGTGATCATATTAATGTTGGAGCCCGATATATCTCCCTTTGGCGATGGTGGGGGTAGTGGTCCATCCTTAATTTTCCCTTCTTTCGCAGACCAGTACCACTGTGTCTTTCCTTTTCCCTTGTCCTCTTTGTGAAGGTTGAAGTTGGAGTAGGGTTTCTTTTAAGGGTCAACCTTCCCATCACACATTTTCTTCATTGTCCGATTTCTATCATCAGCCACTCTCTTTTCATGCTCCCTTTCTTTAGGAGTTCTATCTCTTTCGAGCTTCAAAGGCCGATTACTATCTCTGTTGTCTTGGGGCCTCTTGGCTGTACTTCTGGAGGTCAATGGATCATGATCTTGATGGGCTGACTGACGAAGCCTCTGCATCCTCCTTTTCTTTGTCTTGGTCATGTTAAGCCTCCCATTTTTATTTGGATACCACACCCTCTTTAAAAAATAAGCTTTAGGCCTTTGATTTTTTTAGCTCTCAGTTGCCTTGGGCTTGAATGTTTTGGCATTAGGCCGATTAGGTGAATGGCCTTGATCTCTATGGGAATTTCTGCTTGGCTCTTCCCAGCCTCTGCCTTTTTGATAAGTGAGATCGGCTCCTATTATTAGCCAAGGGCTTCACTTTAGCTTATGGTCTTGACAGATGAGGATAATCTCGTTGGTCTCTTGTCACATGCCTTGGGGATCTGTTGTGTTTCTTTAAAGTATACTTGAAGCAGTGATTGCATGTTGGGCATGTGGCTTCCTCTTCATTGGTGAAACTAACTTCCCTGTTCACCTTTGAACTTTCTCCCTCTTCATCTTCTGGGATCTTCAGCTCTATTCTGACCCTAGGCGGTTCTGGAGTCCAAGGTTCACCCTTTCCTGGACCGAGCGTCTTAATGTCTTGGCCTGGGGTTAATTCAATAACTCGGCCTTGTTCATTATAAGTGAACACAGTACCAGCTCGATTAGGGTTATGGCCCATTGCTCGACCTTAATAACTATTATCATGGTAGTTAACAGATCGAGCTGGATAGCTTCTTTCATTTTCATCAGGCCTTCTCATTAAACGCACATTACCATACTGTAAATTATGACTACTTGGTCTATTGGTATATGAGGCATACCTGGGGAGTTTCACGTTTTGTTTACCCTCAGGGATGGATGCCATGCGATGCATGTTAACATTGATCTCCTCCAACTGTCTCTAGGACTGCATCTGGATTGACTTATTACAAACTGTAAGATAAAATCTAAGTCCATGATCATCCTTGCATGTATGACAAGCAAAAATCAAGTAAAATACAACTCTTGCATGTTATATTCAATTTGCAAAGCATACAAGCATAAAATTGATGTCCATAATCATCTTGTGACCCTCACGGTCATGAGGAACACCCTTTGGGTAGTGAGGGGCACATCAATATTGAAAATGAGCCATTTATGGTCTCCTCACGATCCTGAGCTGCTCTTCACGACTGTGAGCACCCTTGGAGCCCATTTTTTGCCATTTTTGTACATATCTTGCCATAACACTTGCAACTAACAATAATTATAATCACAACACTTGCAATTATCAATAAATTTACTATATATAAAGTGCAAAAAGGAGCTCTGATACCACTTAAATGAATCGGTTATACTACTAAGACATTATAAACATGTATGGTGAGCACGAGCCTAACAAAAATTTTACTTGCATAACCCTTCATAACATGAAGAATTCCATTCCCAAGGATCCATTTTGCATGTTACACATAAAAAAATGGCAAAGCAACATATATAATCATCAACCTAAGATACTCTAAGTTTAAGAAAACTTACAAACTCCTAGTTTGATGAAGACCACAATAGTTAGAATATATAAGCTTTAAGTGCTTTAAGTTCATCACTTGAATCAAATGCTTTAGCCTTGCAAATGGGCTTTTTATCAAGCCATCAAACGAGCACAAAGGAATACAAATGATCTTTGTTCATGAATAAGCTCGAGTTCTACTCGAGCTCTACTAGAGCTGAGCTCGAGTTCGACTTGATATCAAAATTCTATTGAGCTAGAGCCGAGCTCGGACATATCTCTTTCCAGCAGAGCCCGTCCATTCTAAAACTCGGCTCAGCTCGTCTTGATTACACCTCTAGTAATATATAGACATGCACGCCACACACCTCAAGTACACCTAATTTTCCATTCTTGGCATGTATTGTGTCTATAAATTCATAACATCTTATGCTTGATAATGAACTCTACAAAGATCTCTTAAGACAAATATACACCCATATATATATATAGCCGAAGTATATTTGAATAAAACTTTGCATGTCATTGCTTCAATGGTGAGCCAAGACTTAAATTTATTTCGGAAGATTTTTGGGTCTTTAGTTAAAGTCTCACTTTGCACATTAGCCAATTATATATATCACATACATATTTTTTATGGCATATATATATATATCACATATACATATAGCATGTTACAACATATATATCACATATATACAAAGAACATGCAAAAATGAATGCACAAATAAGAGTGATCATGGGCCACTCCTAAACCTATTCCAACTCTAAGAATAAGTTACAAAATGGGGTTAGCCTAAGAAAAACTCTTCAAGTCATAAAACTCCTTGTCACCATCCTGAACACTTTAATCCCCAAGTCATAAATTTTGAGATTTACATTCAATCCTTAGCATACCAAGGCAAATATTACATCCTAATTCTATGTAATTAACATTTAATTACATATCAAATAAAAAAATTAATTATTATTACAAACCATAAGATGAAATCTAAGTCTATGATCATTCTTGGCAGGTATGACAAGTAAAAATCAAGTAAACTACAACTCTTGCATGTTATGTTCAATTTGTAAAGTATACAAGTATAAAATTGATGTCCATAATCATCATGTGACTCTCACTATTGTGGGGAGCACCCTCTAGGTCATGAGGGGCACAACCATATTGAAAATGAGCCATTTATGGGCTCCTCATGATCCCGAGGCTGCTTCTCACGACTGTGAGCACCCTTGGAGCCTATTTTTTTGCCATTTTCGCACATGTTTAGCCACAACACTTGCAACTAACAATAATTATAATCACAACACTTGCAATTATCAATAAATTTAGCATGTGTAAAGTGTAAAAAGGAGCTCTGATACCACTTGAAAGAATCGATTATGCAACTAAGACATTATAAACATGTGTGGTAAGCACAAGGCTAAGTAGGGTAAAATTTCAAAAATTTTACTTGCATAACCCTTCATAACATAAAGAATTCCATTCCCAAGGATCCATTTTGCATGTTGCACATAACTAAATGGTAAAGCAATATATATAATCTGTTAGTGATATGCACTAGGTCAATAATTTACGACTATGTATTGACTTTATCATTTTATTAATAAAGAGACATTTCCATTATCATTTCTTTTTATGATAATTAAATGAATAGTTAATTCTTTCTAAAATATGAGTTCTATTCAGATTATCCCTAGCTATTTATTTATTATAGAAATATTAATGAATTAAGGCTAGTATGGTGTTGACTGATGATTATGTTTTACTAATCATGAATATGAGATATTAAGTCAACTCATAGGTACTTGTTTGAGAAATCATGTACTAGATTAACCCACTATAAGAATACTATATAGATAATTGTCATAAGTATTTCTCATCATAGAAATATTGTTTTAGTCCTTTGACCTTGAAATTACCATGGATTTTTACACAACTATTTTATATTTTAACACATTCTAACATTGTCTTTAACATGATAATGAAATAAAATGTTGTTGGATATGAAATGAGTTATGTGAGGAATGTTAGTGATTAAGAAGGAATTTATCTCTCATTTAATATGAGTAAGATATCTATGGGCCCCTTGATAAGATAGACTGAAGGAAAATGCATGGCCATGCTGAAATGAATTGATAAAGAGTTATCATTCTCAGTCTACTTAGAATCAAGTCATAATATTATTGAATTGTATAAGGATGACATAAAATATGCCTTATGTTCAATTAAGATATCATGTGATTAAGGGACTACAATGTTGACTGTAATCAGGTTATCTCGGATTATCAGCCTTCACATAACTTGAGTAGTCATAATGTCTTGCTAGAGGCCATTTATGACTTGTAGGCCTAAATTGGGATTTTTAGGCCCACTGCCAACGTTATGTGAACCTACAAGGTCACACACTTAGAACAGGCCCGATACGAATATGGGTTTACCAAGCCTAGTTAAACTCTGTGAAAATAAATATAACCATTTAAACTCTGTGAAAATAAATAAATAAATAAATATATATATATATATATATATATATATACACACTTAGAACAGGCCCGATACGAATATGGGTTTACCAAGCCTAGTTAAACTCTGTGAAAATAAATATAACC
>CATIWK010027678.1:0-14272 GCA_949634005.1 Mallotus japonicus | reverse complement strand
AGGCCTTTCCTTCTGCTGTTTTCGTCAACTGAATCTTGCTTGTTGACATAAAATAGGAGGACTTAAATCGTTGACAACGTCTTCGTGGTGTCCCTTAATTTGAGACTTGAATGGATTGCATAGTGCTGATTAATTTTGCCTTCATATTCGATTAATTCTGGATAACTGAGAATTTAGGACGTTCACACGTTGTATTTTACGCTAAGGGCAATCAGAAAATATTATTCTGTATCGAGAGCACCAGGTTTCTTTAAAAAGTGCTGTCCTGTCACCCGCCGTTTGATGTTGACTCACGTTCCCGATGTGAGCATCCCATATCATTAGCGTTTGCTCTTGCTTATTACATGTCTTCCAATAGGTGTTGAGGTTGTCATGGGCTTGTTCTGAAGCGAATTTAGATGCACTTGCAGATTAGTGGACAATATAGAACTTGTCCTCGGTCGAATAGTGTTATAGTTCCAGAATGCGTTGTACTCATCTCTTCCCTTCAGTTTGTAGGCTGCTTCTCGTGTTATGAAATACATTGGTATAGAACTTTTGTGCGAACAAATCTCAGCGTGTACACAAGCGTCAGTCGTTGATGTCGGTCTTATCTGTTTGTAGGATCATTATTGACACATATAGGCAATTGAATCTATCATCCGAAGGCTCCATGTCTCGACTCTATGGTAATGTCAGTGAAGATCTGCTTTTGTTATAATATAAATCCCTCTGCATGATTGTTGCTACTTCCGCATGAAGAAATCTCATCCTGTAGTAACACAGACTTGGTAGCTTCTTTATTTCCCAAACTTTTCTTATTATTAACATTAAGGACTATGAAACCTCATAAACTGAGTGTCTTTTGAATTACTGATTTGATTGTTCGGCTCATCCATTCTCCATCTATTCTTCTTGTAAAAGGGACAAGCGTCGCTCACCATTCTGCAGGGGACAGATCATACTTTCAGACTTTTATCAATGGGATTTCGCCAAAATTTTGATGCCGTTTGATCCTGATCAAGCGATCCTTGTTTGAGAAGGCAGTGACTATGGGGAGTAGACATAATTTCAGAGTTGATTTTTTGTGTGTGTTGGAGTTGATGAGAGCAAGGTTTCCAATAAGTGATAATAATTCGGAATTGAATTCGGTTTTGCCTAGCTTTTGAGCAAGATGAGCTAGACTTCCCACAGACGGCGCCACTTGATAACTCCGAATCGTGTCCTTGCCTTGTGGAACCTGCATAATAGCACTTTCAGGGGGGACTCTTGATACCTCACACTCATATTCCTATTTGAACAAGGACACTTGCACAACAAGTAAAGGAAATATGTCTAAGGTTCCTATTTGGAAAAGGTTCTCAAAGGGGCACAAATCCTACAAGACTAAGGAATCCTATTCCTAAAAGGTTTATGTCTCATCCTTCTCTATATATACATCTCATCATATGGGGGAGAGATCATTCATTCAACATTCAACATACACACATCTTCTAATATTTCATACTCTACGTCATGCCATCATTCCATTATAAGTGCCCATTCTACATCCTTACTATACTCTACTTGCTTTATTATTATTTTTCCATACAATTACTGACTTAATCTTCAGAGTGTCTATGGGGAAAACCCCGCCCTTTCACCCGGCTTCCTCGTCGATACAGGTTCCACAAGGCAAGGATACGATTCGGAGTTATCAATAATAATAATAATAATAATAATAATAATAATGAAGAATCGTAATGCGATGGTTCGTCACCTAAGGCCTAACCTTTTTGCGTGTACCAGTAAATATGCTAAAACCCTAGCAAGTCTGAGTACTACTCAAGTGACGTTTCCCTAACCCCCAAAAAAAAAATCTAAAATACAAGATAAGATGCCGAATTTTTTTTTTCAACGGTCCAATGGGTTGCGATTAAAATAGTCATTTTTTATTATTTTATCACAAAAAAATATAAATTTATTATTAGTACTAATGAACAATTTGTGACGAAAAAATTATATATAAATTTTGGCATAAAAAAATATTTATAATTCAGGTATAGTACTAAATTAGTTGTAAAAAGATTGTTATCCTTTTAATAATCCTAAACTATACGTAGCTTAGACCAAAAACTTTATAAAAATTAATTTTATATTTAATATGTAAAAATAAATTTATATATAACTCTAAAACTAATTACTTTTCTTAGTGTCTTTTAATTTAATTTCCAAATTTTGGCTTTGTAATTTGCGGGTAGCTACTTTTGCATATTATATCATATTGTATTAAATTAAATAAATATTTATATTATAATTCAAGTCTTTTGAGATAATTTTTTTTTTTGTCGTACATTAATTGGGGGAGAGAGAACATAAGTTAAGGACACGGGATCTCAAAAACTCAAGATCCCGCAAATGACTGTGATAGCAGCTTGACCATCTCAGCCAAGCTGTGCGTGCTTTTGAGATAAAGTTTAAGTCTAATAAAACAAATAAATTCTACCAAGTATGAACATGAAGAGATGAAAAAAAAGCCATGGACAAAGATGAGACGTAAGTTTGATATTTGTACGTGCACCTATTATTTTTATTTATTCTATTTAATAAATTAATTTCTAATCTATTATTTTTTTTATTCAAGTATCATGGTAAATTACTAATAGCATTTACTCAAAGAAAAACTAGTAATAGCAAAAACCAAGAAATAAGTTATTGATTACCTATTGACCCAAAAAAAATTATTGAATACCAAATAAATAAATATTATTATTATTATTTTTTTTTACCTGGACGATGCCAATGAAAGAACTGGACCAACTGTATTTGGCAGCAAGAGGTACAACAGTGATATCCCATAGGTATATTCGTATTCCACTAATAATTTATTTTCCTAAGTAAAAGGTTACTTACAGAACAAGGATGTCCAATCCAAGTAGGAAAAGAAGTTCCTCATCAGGAAGAATCCCGGATTAGGAAGGAAACCTCCTAAATCGGAGAAAGTCCTACATGGAAGAGGAATCCTAAACCTCATAGGTTTGCATATCTCATTCTCTATAAATACTGCTCACCTCTCCCCCCATTATTCATTCTATTCTTTTAACTCTAAGCTCTCTCCCTCTATCTCTCTAAATTCTCTCTCTAACTTAACCATTGGAGGGTTTGTGGGGGAAACCCCACATCTCACTTTGCTTCTTGTAGTTTGCTTGACCGCAGGACTTGGAGGTTCCGGAAATCAAGTTATCAAGTGGCGCCATCTGTGGGAATCTCTTGAGTCAAAGCCATTACCATCTACTGAGCAAAGCAATTCATATCATGGCATCTAGTCCACCACCAGCCACAAATACACAAATCAATCCACCAACAACTACCCTAGAAACTCAGATAAACCCTCCAACCACAGCCTTAGAAACTCCGATTAACCCATCAGCCCCTATTATTCCCATTGATCCGACAATTGTTACTCAACATGTTGGACCATCTTAACAAAACCCCTTTAGTACACCACTCTGTGTTGCTCAGGGTTGGCTAACTCCAGGAACAGCTTTCCCATATGATGCTCCTTTTCAACACATCAACAGATCCATTCCTTACATACCTTTTCCAAGTCTACCAGGAACTCCTGTTACAAACACCCCAGACTTAAACACTCAACCTACCTTTAGCTGATAAAGAGGCAATGATTAAAAACATCCAAACTCAAATGATGCTAATTTAGAAACAACTGAATGCCTTGGTTCAAAATAATAATCTCAGAGCAGCTAATTTAGAGAATAACGTTACCATACCACTGGTAGCAGCACAGAATGTACTCGAAGGAAGCAAAGAAGCCTGAAAAAATCCAGAAGGAGAATCTAGCACAAGCATTCCAGCTCTAGACGATTCACAGATAGCTCAGAAGGTTGAGCAAGTAATTCAGAAAGCTCGGACTGGGCCAAGGAAGGAGGACGAGTGCGTTCTAAAAGGAACAACACTTTTTGTAAGCAGGATTAATAAAACAAAGATCCCCTCCAAATTCAAATTGCCTCAGCTAGAGCAATACGATGGCATCGGAGATCCGGTCAACCATGTATCATCATTTAGAAAAAAAATGATGCTTCAGAATGTCAACAACAGGATCCTACGTCGAGTCTTTCCCAACACACTCACTAAAATTGCTTTGAGGTGGTTTCACCAGCTTTCGAAGAACTCTATTACATCTTTTAAGGAATTAGTTGAGAAGTTTAGAACTTTGTTTATTACCAACTTGCCTCCTGCCAAAAGCATCCATGATCTCCGGATATGCAGACAGGAAATCAATGAGTCCTTGAGAAGCTACATGGACAGATTCAATAAGGTGGCTTTGCAAATCCAAAATTTAAGTGATGAGGTAGCTATAGAGGCATTAAAAAATGGAACTCGGTTGGGAAAACTCAAAGATAAGATTCTAAAAAAAGAGCGCCACACCTTCTTAGAGGTCATGTCCATGGCCACAAAGCTAATCAAGATGGATGAAGACAGAAGGCTATGAAGGGATGATGAAAAGCCACCTTTCAAGAAAAATGAAAAAGCTAATATAAGAAGACCTGCAGTTCCTCGAAACAACTTCAAAAACCCAACGGAGACTTACAGAAGAGAAACTGAAAGGCTTACTCCTTTAAACACCAACAGGTACGAATTCTCATGTGGGTCAGACAAAACGGAGTAGGTATACTAGCCAGGAGACTGACTCCACCAAAAAGAGGAATGCCAGACAAGAGGAAGTATTGTCAGTATCATCGAGATTTCGGACATGAAATAGATACATGTTGAGAACTTGCATTGACAATCGAAGAACTAATCAAGAATGGGAAGCTAGGAAGATTCATAAGAAATGGAGATTCTAATAATCGTGATGATGATAAACCAGAAGCAAAGAAAACTCGAAATGAGGTAGTAGGTGTCATCAATATGATAGTCAGAGGAGAAACGCCTACTGAGAAGAGACTCAAAAGGTCCTAGAGGGAAAACTGAGTTTCCAACCAAAAGCCTGCCATCACCTTTGGGCCTGACGATGGGAAGCATGCTCAGCATCCTCATAATGACGCCTTGGTCATAAGTTCATATATCCAAAATTATCTGGTTAAGAGACTCCTGATTGATGATGGGAGTGTCATCAATGCACTTTCTTGGAACGCTTACAAAGCAATGGGAGGTTCAATCACTGACCTTAAACCCATTAAAAACCCTATCACGAGCTTCTGTAGGGGAACAACATAACCAATGGGAGTGGTGGAACTAGCAATGGAGTTTGGAAACTGAGAAACCAGAGATATAAGGGCAACCAAGTCGTTATTCAACATAGTAGACCTTCCGCTCACCTACAATGGGATCATCGGAAGACCCATCTTATATGAGATTGACACAGCCACAAGTATTAGGTGGCTAACCATAAAGATCCCATTGGAGGACCGAATAATAACAATCCTTGGAGATCAGTCGATGGCCAAACAATGTTATCAACTGGCTATCAAACCTCAGACGGAAGCATTCCCCTTGGATTCACTAGAAACAAAAAAGTAAGGCGCTAATCCAGAGCCAGTTGACCAAGTCCAAACTCCACAGATAGCTAAAGGAAAGACAATCAAGATTGAAGGAGAACTTACTGAGGAGATTAAAAGGGGAATAAGTGAAGTTTCAAGCAAGCACTCAGGCAGCTTTGCCTCACAGGCATCCGAGATTGCGAGAGTAGATCCTCAGATTGCATCACACAGCCTAAACATCAATCCCAGAGTCAAGTCTGTGATTCAGAAGAAGAGAAAATTTGCCTATGAGAGGCAAAAGGTGATTACTGAAGAAATGAGGAAGTTGTTGGACGCCGGGTTTATCAGGGAAGTTACACACCCGGAATAGGTAGCCAATGTAGTCCTGGTTAAAAAAGCTAATGGGAAATACATAATGTGCATTGACTACACAGACCTCAATAAAGATTGTCCCAAAGATAGTTATCCACTACCAATAATTGATCAATTAGTAGATTCAACAGCCTGTCACAACTTATATAGTTTCATTGATGCTGCCCAGGGATACCACTAGATTCCAATGAAGAAGGAGGATCAGGATAAAACATCCTTCATTACATATGAAGGACTTTATTGTTACAAAGTTATGCCCTTTGGATTAAAGAATACTAGAGCAAACAATCAAAGGCTGATGAACCACGTCTTCTAGGACCATATTGGGCAGAATGTGGAGGTGTATGTAGATGACATCATCATCAAAAGCCAACAATCAGAAGAACATGCCAAGGATCTTGAGCAAATTCTTCATATCCTTAATCAATACAGGATTAAGCTAAACCCAGACAAGTGTGTTTTTAGAGTAAAAGCAGGAAAATTCTTAGGATTCATGATTTCACATAGGGGAATAGAGGCAAACCTAGAGAAGATGGAAGCCATTTTAAACATGAAAGCTCCTAAGATGCTGAACGAGCTCCAGAAGCTTAATGGCAGAATCACAGCTCTTGGCAGGTTCATCTCATGCTCAGCTAAAAAGTGTTTACCTCTATTCCGAGCTTTGAAAAATTCCAAAAAATTCCAGACAGCGTTTGAAGAGATCAAAAGGTTCCTATCCTCACCACTGTTGCTCAGCAGACTAATCCCGGAGGAGACTCTATACTTATACCTCTCTATTGGGCACGAGTCCATTACTTTAGTATTGATTCGAGAAGAAGGGAGCCAACAAAGCCCAATTTACTATGTCAGCAAGATTCTCAGAGGCTCAGAAGTCTGATATCCTAAATTGGACAAACTTGCTATGATAGTTGTCCATACAACCAAAAAAACTCAGGCAATACTTTCAAGCCCATTCAATAGTGGTCAGAACAAACTTTCCTTTATGAAAAATTCTCTAGAGGCCCGAAACTTTTAGACGTCTTGTCCAGTGGTCCGTTCAGTTGGGTGAGTTTGATATTAGCTACGAGCCTCGTCAACAAATAAAAGCTCAAGCATTGGCAGACTTTATCCAAGAGATGATAGTAGAAGAGGCAGTCTCTATACCCTACCCAAAGTGGAAGCTATACATTGATGGAGCATCTGGAGCTCAAGGATCTGGGGCTAGGATTGTTCTCATTGGACCAAGCAAAATCGGAATCAAATATGCAGTCCAGATTAAGTATAACGCCACAAACAACGCAGCTGAGTATGAAGCATTACTTATAGGACTTAAGCTAGCCATTGAAGTCAGAGCTGAGCATCTCAAGGTTTACTTTGACTCTCAATTAGTGGTTAACCAAGTCAAAGGTACATACCAAGTCAAAGAGCTGAGCATGATTAAGTATGTAGAGAAAGCCAGACAGCACCTGAAGAAGCTAGAGCATGAAGGGGGACAATGGAAAATACTACAAATTCCCAGAAGTGAGAATGCAGAAGCAGATCTCTTGGCCAAATCAGCATCCGAAAACAACCAATTATATAGTGAGCTTGAGTTAACCGAGCAACTTACCAAGCCAAGTATCGAAGAAATAGAGGTACTAAACACCCAAGAGGTAGCCGAGTGGATGAAGCCAATCATTCAATACTTGGAACAAGGTATTTTGCCAAATGATAAGCTCAAAGCCCAAAAATTGAAGATCAGAGCTGCACACTACTCCATGTACAATGGGGAACTCTATAGAAGATCCTTGTCTCACCACTGGTCAAAATGTATATCCCCAGAAGAAGGCAATTATGTACTTAGAGAAATCCATGAAAGGATACGTGGGGCCTATGAAGCTCAAGGCTCATTAGTCCGAAAAGCATTGTCGCAGGGTTACTACTGACCAAACATGACCAAAGACGCGCTAGAGCTTGTTCAAAAGTGTTCTAAATGCCAACAATTTGCTCGCCTGACTCACAAACCATCCAACACTCAACAACCAATTGGAAGCCCATGGCCCTTTGTTGTTTGGGGAATGGACATCTTAGGCCCATTCCCAGTTTCAACATCCCAGAAGAAGTTCTTGATAGTAGCCATTGATCACTTCACTAAGTGGGTGGAGGTAGAAGCGGTTATAACCATCACGGAAGCTCGGATCCAACACTTTTTTTGGAAAGAAGCAATCTGCAGGTTTGGCATACCCCATACTTTGATTACAAATAATGGGAAGTAGTTTGACAATGAGAAGTTCAAAACTTTATGTTCAGATATGAGCATCAAGCTCAGATTCACATCAGTAGCTCATCCACAGACTATTGGACAGACAGAGGTTACTAATATAATCATCATGCAAGGTTTGAAGAAGAGACTAGATGAAAAGAAAGGGAATTGGGTGGAAGAACTCAACAATGTCATCTGGGCATACAGGACAACACTTTAGAACCTCAACAGGAGAGACGCCTTTCAGGTTAACGTACGAAATAGATACAGTGATACCTGTGGAAATTGGATCAGCAAGCTACCGAGTAACTGGGGAATTGAACACAGACATCAATAATTTAAATGCTTGGATATGTTTGGATTTGCTCGAACAAAGAAGGGAATGAGCATCTATCATTTCAGAAGCCCATAAGTTAAGAGTCACTGAATATCACAATAGACATGTATATAAGGGTGTATATAAGATGAAGGATACACAAGGGAAAGAATTACCCATATATTGGAATTTAAATAGTCTGAGGAAATACTATCAGTAAAAATATTGTAATCAAAAGACAAAGCCATGATGAAATAAAATTCTTTTTCATTCCTAAGAAGTCTTTAAATCAATTAAAAAAAAAACCCTCCTAAGAAGAATTACACTTAAACATTTGTGTCAGTCTCAGGAAGGGAGTTTTCTGAAGTAGAAAAGTTGACATTCTCAGGCAATTGACCATCAGAAGGAGTATTGGTGGCAGCAACATTGGACTCTCTAAAGCCTTGGGATCAGCTGGAGGCTCAACTGTAGTAGCAACAGCTTTCTTCCCAGCAACACTTGGATCCCTACGTTGCTTAAGAGTAGACTTCTTTTCATCCTCAGCAGCCAGCTTAGCCAAAGTTATTAAACTTAACTTTTCCAGCTCAGAGAAGTCCAGGTCACTATGCTGAGCAAGCAATACCCTCTGAGATTCAGAATTATAAGCCTTGAGAAATCCCTTTACCATTTTCTGGTAAGATTTCAATTCATCACTCCAGGCTTGTTGCTCTTTACCTAGTTTCTTCTTCTGATCGATCAACTCAGAGTCTTGCCTCTCCAGCCTCTCAGCAAGTTGAGCTTGTGAATGCTCTAGCTCCTGTATCTTCTTCTGGCTGGCCTCCACTTCGGACTTAGCTTTAACTTGCTAAGTTTCAACAAACTCTAGAGCTTGCTTGCCTACCTCAAGTCTTTTCTTATAATCAAGGGCAATGGAGCCCAACTTTTCTTCCTTCAAATTGTTCTTACGCCAACTGAAAAGGAAAATGCTGAGAAACCTTCCAACTGACAGTGTTAAATAAACAAAAGAAAGGAGAAGTACCTCAAGAGTGTGAGCAATCAGAGCATTGGGAAGCTCATCTGTGTCCAGGACCATCCACCATAGAATATCTGATGGAAGGCGCAGCATATTAACCCCTGACGTGGTTATTTTGGAGGCTCGGACACAGATGGGGCGCGGTACTCATTGGCAATCCTTTGCCCATTGATGTCGAACATCAATAAAGTTCGTCGGATGCTCAATTACAAAGAATTGGTGTCTCCAGGTTTTGGGTAAATCCGATAGTTTTACAAAAAGACTGTGTTTGGGCACGACCGACAAGGAGAAGATCAGTTCTCCCATCTTCTTAGCTAAATTATACATATACTATAAATGTAATAAATCCAGTGACCTATCCATTCTATGCATAAGTTCTATATACCCAGTTAAAATACGGTAACTATTAGGGTGAAGCTGACCTGGGGTGAAGCTGACCGGGGGCAATCAGATAATGATTCAGGAAAGATCTAACAAATGGATCTAAGGGAAACTTTAAACCCCCCCCTCCATTTGATCACAATAAACTACTATTTTTTTCATCTCATACATAGGCTTATGAGCCTTAAAATCCCTATTCACAGTATGCAACTTGAACTCCTAAGGAATTCCAAATCACCTCCTAACCACTTCAACATGCTTTTATCTACCCTAGACTCGAAAATGTTAGATTTAACTTGCTCCCTAGGGGCCATGATAACTAGCAGTTGATACAATGGAGGGAGAAAGTAGTAAATGTTCACTTTGAAAACCATTCTGGCAGCAGAAGCAATGGTAGTAACCATGACACAAGCTTCATAAAAATAGAGCAAAATAGAATATCAAAAATAGAAGAAAAGCAAAGGTGGTTTCTCAAAGTTTCTATCTTCCTTATTTATAGATCCACAGAAGGTTTCAGACAAGACTCAGACTACCCTCCCAAATAGGGCATTCGAGGCAAAATAGTAAGGACCTAATGGTTATACCACTCTGACATTAAGAGCCATCATTAGTGAAGTTATCAAAGCACTATCCTATCAATAGGCGCAACTGTCTGGCTGCAGATTCGCCATCAAACATGTCACGTCTTCTAACACATGAACAAATGACAGTTTGAAATTCAAAAAGGCATCTCAAAAGAAGTGCAACTTAAATGCTAGAACCTTCCCAAGATCCTCGGGTTGCATTTTAGTACCGAGCATCTCAAAGTCGAGTATATATGGAAACTTGCATCCTCGGGTCATTTTTTAGTGCTGAGCATCTCAAAGTCGAGTATATATGAAAACTCGCATCCTCGGGTCACTTTTCAGTACCGAGCATCTCAAAGTCTAGTATATATGGAAACTAGCACCCTCAGGTCACTTTTTTAGCACTGAGGCTCAATTTCAAAACTCCAGCACTTGCTGGTCCCATTCTACGTGTTTCTATAACACGGGTGTGTTAATCCCTCAGGACGCCGAGCATTAAAATCCCAGCAACTAAAGCTGGTTCCCAGGTCACTTTTCAGTACTGGGGTTAATCAACTCAAAGTCGACACCTCAGGTCACTTTGATCACTGAGGTTCAGAAACTCGAGTTACTTTGTTAAACACCAAGTATATATGAGCCCAGCTGGTATTTCTTTATTAATTTATATCAGGAATTTGAAGACTCATTACTGAGCATCCTCACCAATAGTGACTGAGGCTAGCCACCTCAGTTCACCCTTTCAACGCAATCACAGATCATCATCGACTTTTCTTCAGAAATCTCGGACATAAATATCCGACTGGACTTATAGGGGGGACTCTTAATACCCCATAGGTATATTCCTATTCCACTAATACTTTATTTTCCCAAGTAAAATGTTACTTACAGAACAAGGATGTCCAATCCAAGTAGGAAAAGAAGTCCCTCATCGGGAAGAATCTCGGATTAGGAAGGAAACCTCCTAAATAGGAGAAAATCCTACATGGAAGAGGAATCCTAAACCTCATAGGTTTGCATATCTCATTCTCTATAAATATTGCTCACCTCTCCCCCCATTATTCATTCTATTCTTTTAACTCTAAGCTCTCTTCCTCTATCTCTTTAAATTCTCTCTCTACTCTCTCTAACTTAACCATCGGAGGGTTTGTGGGGGAAACCCCATATCTCACCTTCCTTCTTGTTGGTTGCTTGACCGCAGGACTCGGAGGTTCCGAAAATTAGGTTATCAAATAGCAACAGACATAACAACACGATCAGTATTATAAAGGCACATAACACACGTCGTTAATGCCACCACCTTATATCTTTCCGGTGTACTTATCGTCGCGGCCTCTCCGCCTCCCATCAACTTGTCATTTTTTGGGAAAATAAATATCTATTAAATATTGGGGTGATAACATAACATAACATTACATTTTTTTTAATTTACTGTTTTGAATCTGATGATAATTTTGTTTCAGAGTTTGGAGGAGCTAAACCTTAGCATGGATTAATTTATTGACTTGTGCATCCTTTCTAGATGTGATTATTATGATAGAATTTGAGGTATTCAGGATTTTAATTTTGCATCTTCTGTTCTTTGTCATCTTAATAACTAATATACGAGTTGAAGCTATTATTAGTGATCTGCCTGAAGTTTTGGTTATGAATTTAAGTATTGCAATGACAAATTCATGCTACAGGAATTGGAGGCATGAAGCTCATTCGTCGGCATGGTTATATAGAGAATATTTTAGGGAACATAAACAGAGAGAGGTGATTTTTTATTCAGCCTCAACACATTCTTTTCTATAGTTCATTGTTGCACTTGAATGTTATGTTCATGAAAATGGCACTATTGTGTTTCTGCTTCATGGTAATTCACAGCTGTATATCCCACAGCCTAGAATATGCTGGTTATGCAGAGTGCTCATATTCATTTACATGATAGGTGGCTAACCCTCATCAACTGACATTCAAAGCAATAAAGAGAAAATTTTTCCAAAACTGAAAACAAAATTGAGGAGAAAAGGCGAAGAAACAAATTACACAGGCCTCATTCTAGCCTCAAGAACTCTAATTGTTCGATTAAACATCCCTTGCAAGTGACTACAACATTGAACCAACAGAAGAAAAAAAAACCATATTAACACCAATCCGAAAATAAATAAATTCTAGTACCAAGCCATAAACAAATACAAAAAAAAAAAGGGCCTCGTGACTCCACCAGCTTCATTTGTAAGCATCTCAGTTCCGCTTCTGCCCACCACAATCTGCAACAAATCCAACATAAAGTTTAGGTTTTTACTATACATATATACTAAATTTTCATGGAAAAAAAAAGAAACAAATACAAGGAACTGGTAAATGATCATGTTAGATCATGCTAGCGTCAATGGCTATCTTGCGGCCAAAATAGCTCTCAAATTTCTGCTCTTTCATGGCTTTTGGTGCATTATCAGCCAAAAGCTTCGTTAAACCCTACAAATCAATCAACAGTGTACCCAACCAAAAACAATTATAAAAAATTCCTAAAAAAATGGTGTTGAATTGAAGTAAAATTAAACAAACATTGATTTGAAGCAACGAACTAACCTTAATGCCCATTGACTGAAAAACTTAATTAATTATTATCGAAATGGGTTTTGAAGGTTGAAAAACGAAGAGAAAAATCATTTTTTTTTTGGTGTTGGGGTTTTAGGTCATAATCTTTCCCGCCTATTGCAGTACACGCCTGCTTAATCTAAGCTTAAATTACAATGGATTAATAAATTTGAATTATGTAGCTGGTTTAAGCAATGGCTATTATTAAATAAATATTAATAGTATGTTTGGTATAAATGAATTCCACAAAATTTTATGGAATTCATTTGCAAATCCAAATGATGTATGTTTGGTTTAAATGAATTTTTATATGGTATTCATTTGCAATTCCAAATTTTTAAATTTGTGGAATTGATTATAACTAAACCAAATTCTACCAAAATTGTTGGAATTTTCAAATGAACTCCACAAATTTTAAGTCTATACTTTTAACTGACTAAAACACCCCTCCTTACTTTTATTTTTAAAAGCATCTTTATATTTAAAAGGGTATATTTGACAAAAATATGAATTCAAGATTTATACCAATTACCAAACACAATATAACAAAATATGGAATTCATTTCAAATGAATTTTATAAATTATTCATTTAAACCAAACACACTTCATTAATAAAAGGCATAATGCATTATTAAGCCCCTAACTTTTGTGGTTTTATTCTATTAAGCCCCTATGCTTCTATTTGGTTCTATTGAGCCCCTATGTTTTTATTTTAGTCCCTATTAAACCCTTTTCTAACAGACCACTTTAACAGTGTTAAATGTTTGATAAAAAATTACAAAAAGCTCCCTGATAGTTTAAAAATTAACAAATTAGTGTCACGACCCGAACCAGTAGGTCCATGACCGGCACTAGGGAATGGGAATACTTAAAGTACCCGAACCCATAGTTAGCCTTAAAAATTTTTTTTTTTTTCGCGAATTAAAACAGTAATTGCTGAGCATTAACATAAATAAATTGCTTGAAATGTAATGAACAACACATTTGTCAATTAAAATTTAATCTCATGATCATTAAAATAAGTATTCATTTTTTTTTTTACATCTGACAACTTAAATAATACATAAAGCATCTCAATTTTAAAATATGACTACTGCAGTATTCTAGAATACAACAAAATATGATGATACATCATATTAACCTACATAGGATAGCCGGTGAAGAAGCACCCCGGCGGAGAGTAGGTCGACTACTAGAAGATCCCCGAGACCCTGAAAAAGATATTGAGGGGAATCAGACCTCACTGAGTAAGTAAATAAAAGAAATGTATGCAGTTTGAAAACCTCCTTAAAAATAGTTATAATTATGAAAATATAAAGTTTTATATTTTATAATTAAATCCTTTTTGAAACATATAATAA
>CATIWK010027661.1:0-20369 GCA_949634005.1 Mallotus japonicus | reverse complement strand
TAATAATCGTACAAAAATTGTAATCCCTAATCCTTTTCCCATTTGTATTGAATGTATGATTGTAATATTCTTTCATTTATTTGTTCAAATTGCCAAGGTAATTAGCAAGTAAATGAGACTAATGTGCAAATTTGGTAATCTTTGAAAATTGAAAGCATGTGTGACCAATCTTTAATAAGGAAATTATTTGATAACTAAAGGTAATAATATATGAAACACAAGCGAAGGCCGACCGCAAGGTCGGGTGGGCATTCGAAGCCCATACCCAGTTTCCGAACCCGATCTCTGAAGACGGCTTCTGGGTACCTCCGTGGAATCTAGTTGCTGTAAGTGTGTCCCGGCTTTTATCCGGGTGGCGACTTTATCTCCATTAATGGGCCTAAAGCCCATATTCGTATATCCTAGTAGGTTCTGAGCTTATACAGTGCCGTGGTCGCCAACACTTGAGTGAGCGCTAAACCCCGCCGCCTACAATTATATTACATTAAAACATATATTTTAAATAATATTTGTCAGAAGAATATTAAAATGTAAAAAATATGAAATATAAGGTACTAAAATGGTGAAAAAAAATCATAAGATTAATTTTTTCAAAAGGTAAAATTATAGGAATCAAAATCTATTATCTATTAATATATATAAAGGTGGGTTGCTATGAACAGTGAAATTTTCATTTCCCAATTTCATGATATTTACAAATCTATTAATATATATAAAGGTGGGTTGCTATGAACAGTGAAATTTTAATTTCCCAATTTCATGATATTTACAAATGTGCCACCGCCTACTAAGAGTAAAATTTTAACCCTAAATTTCATGATATTAACAATTTTGCCACCGCCTTTGAAAACAATAACCCTTGCTCAAAACGACGTCGTTTTAACTAAATGATGTTTTTGCCCTTAAATCGTTCAAAAATGGCATAGTACTACAGTGTATTTTTTTTTTTGAAAGAGTACTACAGTGTAGTAAAAAGGCTTTGATTTTGTTTTATTAACGTTCTATGCCACTGCAAAGTCCATGCTGATTTCATATAAATATTAAATTTATATTATGTTTAATAAAAATGATTAACTTAACAAAATTTAAAATAATAAATTAATAAATTATATTTTCGCTTAACGAATATATCAAAAAATATAAATATAGGTGTAATGTTTTAAATGTATAAATAATATAAAATAAGATATAAAATAGAATATGTGAGGAAAATAGAATAACAGATTGGATTAATACATTTTGTTGTTTAGTGTGAATGTTAATTTAATTATTGGAAAAAGGTTCAATTTGAAACCTGAATTTTTGACCTAGGAGCACATTGAACCCTATGATTTACAAAAGACCAAGTTCCAATTTAGACCTTTCCCCTGTAATTATTTAGTTGTTTCATATATTGTTATCAATTGGTATTTGTTTTCAGAAAAATCACATGTCTTACTCAATGTTTTTTTTTCCTTTTTAACTAAATGAATTATGATAAATTTTACGATATTAGCACATTTTTAATTTTTTTTACCACCAATGAACCAGACAAATAATTTTTTATTATGCTCAATTAGATTATGTTTATGGGTAGTTGTGCAGATAAATTTATTGATTTTTTTCTTTATTTTGATTTGTAATTTTAAAAAAATAAATTTTATAATTAATATGAACTATAAAATTTGCAATTTTGCCACCGCTATTTTTAAATAAAATAAAAAACTTTAGTTTTAATTTTTTTAAATAATTTTGATAAATTTAAAATTATACTAAATAAAACATATAAATAGTAAATTTATATTATGTTTAATAAAAATAATTAATTTAACAAAATTAATAAATAATAAATTAATAAATTATATTTTCGCTTAACGAATATATCAAAAAATATAAATATAGGTGTAATGTTTTAAATGTATAAATAATATAAAATTATTAAAAATAATATAAAATAAGATATAAATAGAATATGTGAGGAAAATAAAATAACGGATTGGATTAATACATTTCGTTGTTTAGTGTGAATGTTAATTTAATTATTGGAAAAAGGTCCAATTTGAAACTTGAATTTTTGACCTAGGAGCACATTGGACCCTATGATTTGCAAAAAACCAAATTCCAATTTAGATCTTTCCCCTGTAATTATTTAGTTATTTCATATATTGTTATCAATCGGATGATTTGTTTTCAAAAAAATCGCATGTCTTACTCAATGTTTTTTTTTTCCTTTTTAACTAAATGAATTATGATATTAGCACATTTTTAATTTTTTTCACGACCAATGAACCAGACAAATGATTTTTTATTATGCTCTATTAGATTATGTTTACGGGTAGTTGTGCAGATAAATTTATTAAATTTTTTCTTTATTTTGATTTGTAATTTAAAAAATAAATTTTATAATTAATATGAACTATAAATTTTTTATGTGTAAAATGTTATATTTTGATTTGGCATCGTTTCACTGTGTTTTTACGTAAGTTTTATTATGTACTGAATTTAACAAATGTTATTAATTTTAATGTACTTTTTAAATTTGTTTTTTTAATTTTAAAATTTTTATTGTGCGTCATTTTCGTAGTACTTTTGATGGTACCTTTCTCGCATATATATAAAGTTCAAAATCCTATATCGATTAAGTTCTACGTTTTTTTTTTTTTTGCATTATATGCAACTAAAAATCTTTACAGAGTTAGCTTTTTTCATTGATGTAGCTGTTTGTCTTATATATATGTAAAAACGTCAACGTCTTTAACTCAAACATGTCAATTTTTTTAAAAATTTTCTCCAATTTACTAGCTAAATTAATCTAATTAATTAATTTAATTTATAAATGTAAATGATGTCCGCGGCGAAGCGATTGTGATTTTATATCTTACTGGAATGAGGATTTTATTCTCTCTTTTTTAAAAAATTTTATCTTACTGGTAAAAAAACAGAGTTTTATCATGAACAAAATTTCAAGTGTTGAATTTTTAATTTTAAATGCTAAATGTATTTACTACCTTTTATGTTTAATTGTTATTATATGCCTTTAATACTTTGTTTATTTTATTTTATTAATAATTTGTTGTTTTTTTAGCTCCTGCGTGTCAACGCGGGTTAACTGTACTAGTTATATAGATAGCTAACTAGCTAAGGCTGCCACCCGTGAGGGTTCGAACCCTACGGGCTCCCCTCTCCCCACTTTGGTAAAAAAAAAAAAAATTATATATATATAAAATATTTTTTTCTTTGAAATTGTTATAGGTATGATTAATATAGGGTCTTTGCAAACGTAAGTGGAAATTGCTAACCTTCCTATTTACATGCATATACATGAGAAGCAACAGTTGTGTGTTCAATGTCATGCTATCCTCACTATATTGTCGAGTTCCAAAATTAGCCTCCAAGTGCAACTTTGGGATGGAAGCTCCATGAAGATTAGAATGGCGTGGGAGGCATGTTTGTAACACAGTATTGCCCTCAAACAGGAGCAAATTAATTCCAATTACCAACCTGTAGAAGTTATGAACAGTAATGGAACAGCTATTACCATTGCTCCTCATCTTCTCTTAATACTGCAACAAGATCAGAAAGAAAAATGGAAGTTCTTCTCTGACCAATCACTATTAATCTACACTCTTACAACATGGCGGTTTCAGCAATCAACAAGTGCATGATCCTCAAAAAAGCCACTACTTCTGATCAGTCCAAAAGGGGTGTCCAACTTGGCATTGAGAGATTGGAAGTACAATTGAGAGATTGAAAGCATCCATGAAGAGGATAAGATAGATGGTGATGAAGAAGAATTCATGAAATAGGACGACGACGAGACTGAGTGATGAAGATAACCAAGTGGTTGAGAACCTGAGCAGAGAGATTTTGGATGAGTTCTTGGAGAAGCCAATTAGATATTTAAGAAGCGGAAACGAAAGAGTTGAAGAGAAGTTCCTAGTCCATAAAGAAAAGTGTAGAAGATGATGAGGCCGAGTGATCAATTTTTTTTTTTTTTGAATTTCCATATTTTTTGTACACTTTTTTAGGGCTTTCTGTTAAAAGAAAACCAATATCATCATCGCTTGAAATAATTACGTTAAACTATAACCTTTTTTTTTGGGAGATTTTTATCTAGACTGGGTGTATTGCACCCAATGGTAAGATTTAAGACAACACATCAAAATATTGGTAACTTAATTGATTAAAACAAGACATGTGTCTTGTGTTTTAAATCCTACCATTAGGTATATATACACTCAGTGTAGGTAAGAATCTCCCTTTTTTTTTAATTGTTTGAAAAAATTGTTTGTAGCTTATTAGGACTGTCATTGTTGTTAATTATTAATATTATAATGGGAAAAAAATTATGAGATCCGTACTATTAATGTTGGATTCGGAGAGACCATAATTTTTTTTTTACCAACGGAGAGACCATAATGAAATGATAGTAAAAGTAGTTGTAAATATTTATTAAATTTTATTATTATTTATAAATTCAACTAATTAGTTAAAGTGGAGTAAATCTCATCTACAATTTATTTACTTAAGGATAAAAATATATCGCGAGTCGCGACAGTAATAGTGCTATCGCAGTCTCACGATATTACCAAAATATCCTCTCTTAGTAAGTGACTCCTTTGTATTGAGGGACAAAAAAAACTTTGTTATATTGCGGACCGCGATATCGCGACCCACAATGTGTATTATTTTTTTTTTTAAATATGAGTGACACTATAAATTTTATCTACAATGAATTCAAAAAAATTAAAAAAACCCCATATCAAGCTGAAATCAAAAGAAAATATCTACTATCTAATTCAATTGGAATTTCATTAGCTAAATTATACATTTATTGATAAGTCATAATTAATATGTTTTTGACTAAACTTTTTAGAATAGGGAGATTCTTGCCTAGGCTGAGTGTATATACTCCCAATGGTAGGATTTAAAACATAAGACACATGTCTTATTTTAATCAATGAAGTTACCAATATTTTAATATATTGTCTTAAATCCTACCATTGGGTGCAATACACCCAGCCTAGTCAAGAATTTTCCTTTAGAATATATTCTACTTTTTAATCGATATTAAATAGTACGGGCAAGTGGGCTGTCTACACGTTCCACGAAATCCAATTATCCAAATTCAAAAAGTAATTTCATTTTTTCTTTGTTAAAAAAAAAAAAAGTTAATTTCATTTTTTCACAAGATTTTTTTTATCCAATTCTCATAATAAATTTAGTAAGGAAAAATATACCAAAAACAAAATCATTAATGAAAAGTACACAAAGGAAAAACGTGTAAGATTAAAGGTTGCATCATGCCATCATCCTATATAATTGTACCATACTAACCGCACAAAAGCGACAAAAAGCATCTGCACGAATGATATCCTAGTTTGACATCCTAAAAGGTCTTCCTCAACAA
Organism: Mallotus japonicus; assembly: GCA_949634005.1. Lineage (NCBI taxonomy): Eukaryota > Viridiplantae > Streptophyta > Magnoliopsida > Malpighiales > Euphorbiaceae > Mallotus > Mallotus japonicus. The sequence goes on along the minus strand of CATIWK010027661.1, from coordinate 14,980 downwards.
TTCAAAATAGTTCCACCTGTCCACAAGAAACCATCTTGACCCAACACGTGTACCTTCAAACACTATAGACCGTCACTTCAGTGCTCATATTTTACCTAAACAGAGTGTGCTGGATGGCGACACGTGTATCATAAATATCACAAAACTGGACAGGTGGCTTCATGTAAGAGGTTAAGAATATATCAACCGTATAGATTGTACCGGTCTAAAATTTGTGTGGTGCGCATTTTTATGTGACACCAATCATCTGTTGACAACAAAGGGCTTGTCTCCGTCTATCTGACACCCAAAGATTCTACAGGCTCTTTACGCGTGTCTACAGTACTAAAGTTTTACCTAACATAAACTCGGTGAATTATATAAAACCAAAGGGATAAGGTGTAAATTCCACCACCAATCATATTTTAAAGTTTATATTTGATCTTAATTTTTTTATTTTAATTGGACCTTAAACATTGAATTATATTAGAACATTTTTCAAAGAATTATGGTAATTAAATTCTAAAAATTAAAAAAAAATAACTTTAATGTTAATTGATAAAATTAGTTCCAATAAAAATGTAAATTGATAAAATTACTTTTAAAATAAATAGTTGTGAAGTTTTTATATTTTTTATAAATTTTTGAAAACTTAAAAAATATTTTTTGTAGATCCAAATTTTTTGAAAATTTACATATTTTAGAATCAAGTGATATACAATTAAAAAAAAAGAATTAAAAACTTTCTATATACATAATAATTTTTTTAAAATTTTAAAATTTATAGAAACTTTTTAAATCTTAAATTTTTTAATAAATTATTGAGTGTATAAAAAAATTTTAATTCCTTTTTTGTTAAATGTATATGGCTTGATGACTTTTTATGTTTAATAGTACCACTTGTACTATTAAATTTTTATATATCTAAAATGTTTAGATATATAAAAATGATTTTTAACTTTTTTAAAAATTTTAAAAAATATTAAAAAAGTTTTTATAAACTTATAAATTTTTAAAAATTTAAAAAATTTTATAAACGTATATTTTAAAAGTAATTTCATGAAATTTTCTAAAAAACAAAAATAATTTCATCAATGCTCATTATATTTAAACTGATTTTTATCAATTAACATTAAAGTTAAATTTTTTTTTAATTTTAAGATTTAATTGCAATAATTCTTTGAATAATGATCCATTATGATCTAATTGAAATAAAAAAGGACAGTAAAGTTAAATATAAACTTCAGGTAAAGTTAAATATAAACTTTAGGTAAAGTTGAGGGTCCAAATTACACCTTATCCCAAAACTAAACCGGTAAAATTTGTCCATGTACTGCACGTGGGATGGGTATGAATTGTCCTGTGCACCACTTGTTTTCCCATTCCAGACCATACTGCGACCACGTGCAGACAAAAAACGGAAACGCATTAATCATTTTTTAAAAAAAAAAAAGAAAAAGAAAAAGAAAAAGTGAGACTGATATTTATGGCCAAACAAAACACGCCTTTGGCTTACGACACGTTAAAATGGAGATATTTTTAAGCCATGAAATTTTAATAGTTCCTGATATCATCGGGAGATGACACGTGTTTCCTGTACACCCCATTTCAATCGCTGACGTTATTCCTCGATTCTCCATCCAAAAAACTGACCAATTACGTAGCACCACGCGTATTCAAACAAATAGTTGGCGGACACGTGTTTGTCACCATGGACAGGAACTGTATCAGATAAATGTTTTCGTTGAGTAAAGGATACGCGTCTAGCCATTTCTATCCGCGTTAGAACAGCAATTTATTACCGGATCGAGTAGCTCTGAGTAGCTCTGGCAAATATTTGCGCAATGAGCACGAGCAAGAGACTGAAAACGAACACACCTCCCGCTCAAGGATCTGATTCGGCCGAGTCAGGAATACTCAACGAGCGAATTCTCCTGCTAGTCTTCGAGTCCATAAAATGGGACCTCCAAGCACTCTGCGCCACTGCCTCCGTTAACCGAAAGCTCCACGCCATAGCCAAACGCTTGTTGTGGCGGCAGCTGTGCGTGTACCGCGCACCGCGCATGTTAGCGTCCTTAACAAACTGTGCTGCCAATGCTCCATTCGGCGACAGCTGGCGAGCGCTGGCGAAGCTCATGTTCTACTGCTGCGGATGCGAGTCGACTCGGAATTTCGAAGTGAGTCGGCCTTCACCTGGCCATTTTGTCAAGACGTCTCGGTTTTCTAAAACGTCGGGGCAAAGCTTTCTGTCGAAGAAGTGTCGAGGCGATTTGCTGTACGTGAGCGATCCATGTGAGCATCCAGCAGGGGATAATGAGGATGATTTAGGGATTTACAGAGGGGTATTTAGGGGGTTTATGAAATCGAGAACGAGAGCTTGTTTGATCGGACGGCAAGTAGAGCTTGAAAAGCGAGTGAGGTGTCCTTACTGTGGGTTTCGGGTGTGGAGTATGACTTCGGCTCGGCTTGTTCCGAAAACTGCGGCTAGACGGCTGGGATCTCGCGAAGGTAGATTAGAGTATTTTGTATGTTTAAATGGACATTTGTATGGGGCTTGTTGGCTTGCGCCGTTGTCTTCTGATGAAGGTGAGGCTGAAGGTGCAAATGGTGACGCTGAGGACGAGGATGACGAAGGAAGTGATTGCGGTGATGATGATGATGATGATTACGATGATCTAACGGCAGGCGATGGGAATGGGAGTATGACCTCGCTAGGGGAGTAAGTTTCTGATCAGGAAGAGCGTACTAACTGATTTAGCTTTGTGGTGGGCCATAGTATGAGTGTGCGGAAGATTAAGATTTTTGATTATTTGATTATTAAATCTTATGCTGACATGTAGTTTGGGTCTTTCCTTTTGGACACAGAAAGACTGAGAGAGATGTATTTGAGTGCGTGAAGTGGCAGATTAGTGTGCTAGGAACCTATTTTAGTTCCTTGACTCGTTTCTTTTTTTGGATGCATTTTTTAGCCTTTTATGTAAAATAAATTATTTTACTTGTATCTTGTCTTTGTTTTGTAATTTTCAATTTTGCAGCGGGCTATTTCTGTAATTTTATTTTTCTTTATTCTTTTATTCGTATTATTATTTATTATTTTCCTATGGATATGAAGGATGGCAAGTAGTACAATAGTCTATAATGGTGAAATGTGCAAATAAAAAGATGAATATCAAATATGAATTAAAAATGATTAACCAAAAATAATTTAAAATCTTATCTAAAAGACAATCTAAAATCTCATCTCATTATGATAAAAATAAATAGTTAAAATGAAAAATTCGATCCAGAATTCTTTCAATGTAGGTCGAAACATTATAGTCCACCTGTTTATATGAACTTATAAAAATATTGATTATGGATGTAACAAACTCTCAAAAGTAAATTATAATTATACATCAAACATGGAAAATCACATTTTAAAACAATGAAAATGTGGTTTTAACACTATTTATTTGATGATTATAATGTTTAGCCACAATAAGATTAGTAATCACATTCCATAGGTTGCTATAAACCTATCAACTATATATATATGCCATACATAGAATGTACTACGTTATAGCATGTCTAAGAAAGCAATATAATTGGCACTTCATATTTTTATTATATTCAACTAACTTTCATGTAAAAAATTTATATCATCATTTTACGTTTGAAATAAATTTCTGTAATACTATAATTATTTTTATCTGCATAAAATTTGAATTCAAATGAATAAATTTTATCACTAGCCATTATGATAGGTTTTTAAAATTTAAAGGCATTATTTAAAAATATATATTTTTTGAATATATTCTGAATTGATTGCACTTAATCGTTGAATAAATTATAACAGTCCATCCTTACTAATTAACACTCATATATTTTAATTTTTATTTTTTTACAATAATTTAATTAATTACATAAAATATACTATACGAATCTAATCATCGTTAGATTTATCACTTATTTATTTTATGTTGTTACAAGTGCATAGCAACTAACGAAATGACGCAATAAACAAAGAAAACAGGGGTGAAATTGATAATAGCAAAAGATTCAAATATTTGTCATCAGAAATACCGTTAAAAACCGGCTCCGTGCTTCTTGCCGCCATATTCCAAAGCTCTCCCTCTTCGCGTTTCTGCATCGTCCTATTTGATCAAAGTACAATACATTCACCAAATTAAAAAACCCTAATCTCTTCTCCTCCACTCCGGCGATCGAAATTTCATTTCTCCCTCGATTTCGTCCTCATCTTCGTTAATTGATTTTCATGCAGGGTGCGAGGTACCTATCCGAGGTACACTTTTTTTAAAAAAAAAAAATTATTTAATCGTTATCATTGTGAATTTGCATGCTTCTCCATAGGTTTTCCGTGAATTTTTCTGTTTGATTCTCGAGAATTTTACATAAAGAATCAGAAACACTTTTCTGATCTTTCCATATATTTAGACTTAGACTTCAAGGAGAAGATACCAATGTTTTGGCTAATTTTTCTGTCCTTCTCTCTTTCGTTCTCTAGTTATTGGTTTAATCTAAAAGTAACATGATTTGAAATGAAATAAATTGAAATGAATTGTATTTTATTAATTTTCAAGAATCCGTAGTTGCTAGAAAACGAGATGATTTATAAGATATTGAATTCTTATAAATTGAATTCTTGAGTAGCTGTATCTGCTTGGAGCTGGAAATTTAATATGTTTGTCACTTGTTTTCACTTTAACTTGAAGGTTATCAGTAGTTAGTCTTTAAGGGGAGAAATGGCGACCCTTCAAGATATTGGTTACTCAGCTGCTGTTAATCTTCTATCTGCAATTGCATTTCTCCTTGCATTTGCAATTTTACGACTCCAACCTGTTAATGATAGAGTTTACTTCCCCAAATGGTATCTGAAAGGGATGAGAGCTAGCCCAACACGTTCCAAGGCGTTTGTTACTAAATTTGTGAACTTGGATGTCAAAACATATCTACGGTTTTTGAATTGGATGCCTGCAGCATTAAAAATGCCAGAACCTGAACTCATTGATCATGCAGGCCTCGATTCTGTAGTCTATATTCGAATTTACCTTCTGGGGTATGTTCCCTTTCTCCATCCTTTTCTTACCCTTGCCCAAGGGATGCAGTAGACATTACCATATGCATTCATCTCATTTCTTGTAGACTTTGCTTTCACATTTATTACATCCATTTGTGGTCATTGTTTTAAAAAAAAGGGCAATGAGTTGTATCGTATGCACATCGTATGATTGGTTTATTCTTCCTTATCCATTGATTTCTTTTTGAAGATCAATTTTCAAAATCATTGCTCAATAGCAAGTGCATTCTACTTACACACCATAGGCGCATTATGTAAATATGTTGTTGTTTACCTTGGGTGGCTGGACATCTGATTTGTTGACCCTGATTTCCAGCTTGAAAATTTTTGTCCCCATAACTGTTCTTGCTTTTGGGGTTTTGGTTCCTGTCAACTGGACTGGGGAGACACTGGAGCATATCAAGGATCTGACTTTCAGTGATATTGACAAATTGTCAATATCAAATATTCCACTTGGATCCAAAAGGTAAGAAAGCAATTGTACCCAATTTCCTCTTTTTCTTCCCTCTTGTTGGAGTTTAACTGCTTGCCACTAAACCATTTTGATGGAATGAAAAATGAAATTCCTTAAAGCATAAAGAATTGAAAAACTATTATATTGATATCAAAAGAGAAAACAATTGTTTAACTTTTGTATTTTGAAATATTTACTTTTGAATGCTTTCAGATGTTAGCTTCTATAACAATTTACTTATAACCCCATCAGTCTGTGTCTCTTATGGTTTACAGGAGACAGAACATCAGTCTGTGTCTCTAATGGTTTCATACTTTCATTTAGCTGGTATCACGTAAAGGCCAAGGGGTCAAATGCTAGAATGTTTGATGTTGAGTCAAAATACATTTTCTTTGAATCGATAATTGTACTTCAGATTTCAGACACACATTCCTTTCTGTCAACTAATAGAATCCATTTTATTCATTTCAAGGTTCTTGGCGCATGTTGCAATGTCATATGTCTTCACATTTTGGACATTCTATTTGATCTACCAAGAGTACAAGAAAATAGCTATTATGCGCTTGCAATTTTTAGCATCTGAAAGCCGTCGTCCTGACCAATTCACAGTGAGTTTGCTTCATATCTTTTGAAGTTGTTGGATATTTGTATCTTCATTGCCCATGTATTTTACTATTTTCAGTTTTACGTGCACAAAAAATATGACACTGGTTGGATGTTAGCTTAGGATGGTTTTTTTTGGAGGACATGCTTTCCAAATTAGAACTAAGGTGTTTACATATTTAAGATATTCTTCATTTAAAGTTCATTCATTATACTTGAAGGAATTATATTCCTTTTGCCGAAGATGACGTATAGATGTGTGATATGCCTGTGAGAGCATTTGTTGCGGTCAGAAGATTTTGCTTAATCATATATTGATTTTACCTTGCTGGCAATAACTGTAATGTTTTTCTGCAGGTTCTTGTGAGGAATGTTCCTCCTGATCCTGATGAATCAGTGACTGAGCACGTTGAACATTTCTTTTGCGTAAATCATCCTGATCAGTATCTTAATCATCAGGTGTGCATATTCAAAAAGTTGATTCAATCATATTATAATTTGATTAGTAAAAATAGTCGCACATAATGCACAAAATCTAAAACCTGGAGAAAAACCTCAGGATGAAGATATATTGATTATTAGTTGGTGAAATTTTACTTAAATTTGAGGACGATTTGGAAGGATCAACTTGTCATTTCTAACTTTTCTGCAGCTAAATTATTGTGATTTATATAAAATGTTTAGGTAGTATATAATGCAAATAAGCTTGCAAGCTTGGTTGCAAAGAAGAAGAGTTTGCAGAATTGGTTGATCTATTACCAGAATAAATATGAGAGAAATCCTTCGGTGAAGCCTACTACAAAGGTACATTTCTGTTGAACCACTTGTCCATATCTCAGTGAGACATTTCTGAATGGAATACTTGTTTTTATTTTAATTATGCCGTGTATGCTTACATCTATAGACAGGTTTCTGGGGTCTCTGGGGAACAAGAGTGGATGCGATTGACTACTATACTACTGAGATTGGAAAGCTTAGTGATGAAGTGAGTTGAAAATGCTACTTTGAAGATTTATGATTTGATATGCAATTGACCACCATACAATTGTGCCATCACTAAATTATTCATTTACAATTCCGTGAAAATCTGGAACTTTCCTTCTTCAGATGAAGATAGGTGATGAAACTGAAAAAGATAGAATGGAAATGTCAATATGCTATGACAAGAGTCAAATGAGGCACTATTGATAATTAAAAGAGGGAAAATGGCCACTTTAATATTGGCAGTTGCAGTGTGAAGAAAAAGAAGTAATTCTTTTGTCTAATTTATCAAGTATTTTCCTGTCCTGAAAACGTTACAGAAGGCTGTTAGCAAACTCTAAAAAATTGGCTTTTGTGTTTTTAATAGGAATCTTGACAGAATGTTTAGTAATATAACTAGGACATTAAATGCCGAAAATGTGACTTACTGTTAGTCTAGAAATGGGTTTAGCGTGTTAATGTGACTTGCAGTAAGTTTATATATCAATTTCCTTGTTCTCTGAGTATTGACAACCTGTCAAAAAAGGACAGGGATTGTTGGTATTATTCTTTAAAGTATAAAGAAAACAGAAAAAGCATAATAAGTATATGTGGATTTTACTGCTATTTTCTTCCAGAACAGAATTCAAGGGTGCATAAGGAATTCAACTAAAAACACCTGTCTATGTCTTCTTTTAATTTATCACACTTTTTTGCAGGAAGAAAAAGAAAGAGAAAGGGTCTTAAATGATTCCAATGCTGTAGTTCCAGTAGCATTTGTTTCATTCAAATCCCGATGGGGGGCAGCTGTCTGTGCTCAAACTCAGCAATCAAGTAATCCAACAATTTGGTTGGCTGAAAGGGCTCCTGAGCCCCGCGACGTTTATTGGGATAATCTTGCAATACCATATGTTGCACTCACTGTTCGAAGACTGCTTATGGCAGTTGCTCTCTTTTTCCTAATTTTCTTTTTCATGATTCCTATAGCAATTGTTCAGTCTCTAGCCAGCATTGAGGGAGTAGAGAAGGTTCTTCCTTTCTTGAAACCTCTGATTGAAATGTAAGCTTTTCTTTCTTTTCAAATGCTCACAGTTTGGCACTCTGAAGTGCTAATTTCTTAAAACGTTTTTGTTGCATATTATCCACTGTTCTCCTAAGATAAATGATCTTGTAGACAAAGATCTTGCATCACTAAAGGACCTCTTATTAAATACTTACTGAGGCCTAAACCACGTATATCGACAACTATTCACCATTTAAAGAAGTCATGTAAATGCCACACAGCTAGTAAACTAAATGTTTTGATTTTCATAGTTATGTTCAAAGGAAAAAGTTTTTGTTTTAATTCCAAGAACAGTTGTCGTGTGAGCCTAAACAAATTGGTTCTTAATTCAAGGAATTAAGGTCAAATATTTGCTCTCTTGGAAATTCTTTTGCAGGAAAACTGTCAAGTCTTTAATTCAAGGAATTCTTCCAGGTCTTGCTCTGAAGATCTTTCTTATTGTACTTCCAATGATTCTTATGTTCATGTCCAAAATAGAAGGATTTGCATCACTTTCATCTTTGGATCGGCGATCAGCTGCAAAGTATCATTTGTTTCTCCTTATCAATGTGTTCATTGGCAGCATTGTTACTGGAACAGCATTGGATCAGCTTAAAACTTTCCTTCATCAATCTGCGACAGAGTATGCTCATCTAACTAATTGGTCCATCGAAAATATATTTCCACATAGTCATACAAAATGTTGGATACAATATAAATTTCTGAATGAAGCATGCAGTTAGAATGAGGATTTATGGTGTTCAGAAATTCTCTCGTCTTGTCCCTTTGCTATGAGGAATATAACTTTTTATTCTATTATCATCCTAGCTCTAAATGTTCTTTCTGGGGATCAAGTCTCAGATATCATGATTTTCTAATAATTGTATTTATGCTGCTCCCCAGGATTCCAAGAACCATCGGTGTATCAATCCCACTAAAAGCTACTTTCTTCATTACTTACATAATGGTTGATGGCTGGGCAGGCATAGCTGCAGAGATCCTCAGATTGGTACCATTAGTAGTGTTCCATTTGAAGAACACATTTCTAGTTAAGACAGAGCAAGATAGGGATCAAGCAATGGATCCTGGTTCTATAGACTTTGCAACATCTGAACCTCGGATACAGTTTTATTTCTTGCTAGGACTTGTTTATGCTGCTGTGACACCCTTGCTTCTTCCTTTCATCATCGTCTTCTTTGCTTTTTCCTATACGGTGTTTCGTCATCAGGTATGGTAAATGGCTCTTGTATATAGTGTTTATTTTTTTTTTTTGGTCAATGTATATAGTGTTTATTAAATGCACAAAATTAGCCATCACAATTCACAAGGATAAGATGGAATTTTTTCTCATATGTTTCTGTTTTGCCAGCTCACTCTGATAGACTGCTACCCACAACTTTTTTTTCTCTGGCCAAACTACTCGCTACTCTTGTTCATTCTTTTAAATATAGGAAAAATTTTACTTTGCAAGTTGCCACTCTAATCACTTTATAGAACCATATGATTGATTTATATAAATTTTATGGTACGCTCTCGCATGAAATCACCACGAGAATTAAAATCTAAATGTTTGGGTTGTGCTTATATATGGTTGCTTTCTTCTTACTGCAAGATTATAAACGTGTATAGTCAAAAATATGAGAGTGGAGCTGCCTTCTGGCCAGATGTGCACCGGCGTTTGATAATTGGTTTAATAATAGCTCAACTTCTTTTGTTGGGACTGCTGAGCACGAAGGATGCTGAGGAATTAACGCCTTTGCTTATTGCACTTCCCATTCTCACAATTTGGTTCCACAAACTCTGCAAGGGTCGTTTTGAATCTGCATTTGTAAAATTCCCGTTACAGGTTGGTGATTATATTAATTAGAGCTTTTTCTTTAGAATCTTTCGCTGGAAAAATGTTAAGATGTGTATTGGCTTAACCTGTCCGAAATTATGGGTTAGTGGAGCACTGCCTTTGTTTCGAGGTTGATATTGCTTCGTATACTTTTTGTGTGGCAAAGCTGACATAACATTTTACTGTTTTGCGTGCATGATAATGTCTATATGCCAATGTGATTGCAGGAAGCAATGGTGAGGGATACACTTGAACGGGCCACAGATCCAACCCTAAACTTAAGAGTTTATCTTCATGATGCATACGTACATCCAGTTTTCAAGGGCGGCGAATTGCACAGACCTTGTGTCATTAATGAAGAGGAAAACAGTCCACTTGTTGCAACAACAAGAACTTCCCAAAGGAGCACTAGTAAATATAACTCTGAAGTCAGTTCTGCAGGTTCACAGAAGTAGGAAAACAATCCATCAGTAATTCGTTTTCCATTGTGACTTTTGCTTCCATTACATTCATATATATCACACAAAATTTTTTATTTATTTTTGAACTAATATGGAATCACAAAGCTACAACTTACAAGCCATCTGCCACTTGTTCTCATAAACTGAAGATGCACAAAGCTTGCTTTGCGCTTCATAGAAGTTCTCATAAACTGTTTTCATAATAATTAAAAAGATTGTTGCACCAGTTAACTTTGCTTTATTTGGGGAGGAAAAAAAAAAGAGGGAAAGGGTAATTTGAGTTGAGCTTTTTCCACAATGCGATTTGTTCCATGGTACCTTCGTCCTATTATCAGTCAATTGCAGTGTGTTTAGCATGGACTTCAGGCCAACACCCACCGGAAGGATCATGCAGCGGTAGCACTGGCTCATTAACTAACTTTGTCAGCTGATTCATTTTCTTCTTTGTGTAGTCCTCGTGAGCATAATTATTAACCTTCCAAGCTCACATATGGGCAATCGAAGCACCAGTACAAAATGGCTGGATTTATTTGTTTATGTCTGGAGAAATCAAGTGACTAGGAATCAATTGAGTCACTGCATGACTAATAGACTGAAAAGAGCAATTTCTTTTCTTCGAGCTTCGGAACAAACTGAGATATGGATCAGTATAAGCAACTTCCTCTTATCATGGCAAACACTGTCTAATTGGGCTTGCTAGCTGAAGGATTTCGGCCAAACTGTATGATCATCGGCTTGTCTTTGAACACATATCCATTCACTAAACTCTGCAACCATGAATCACATTGCATGAAAAAACAATAATGACAATCAGTGTCTTAGCCATCTCAGAGCAATTAGAATGAGAGATGTGCTCTATTCCAGTTGTACAAACCTAAAAGGAAAAGTAGGAGGATGATAACAAAAGCCACTCGTTTTTAATTGTACCTAGGGTACAGCACTTGCCACAAAAGCATTTAAGGAAAAACACATCAACTGGGTACAAACATTACAAAACCACATGCAAGAGTTTAAATGTGCTAGAAAACAGAGATTTCGCAACATACATACCAGAGCTTGATGGGCAAGTTCAACCGATGGAAATGTCACAAAGGCTTGACCCCTCATTCTTCCCTCCTAAAAATCATAATTTGAACAGGATAAGGACCACTAACAATAAATGTCAACTCATATTCATTACTTCATTAAATGAAGTTACCATAACAAATTTTCATTAGTCTTTCTGCAACTAACAATGATGAATGTCTTAAGAATGTTGAATCACTTCCAAAGAAAGGTGTAAACATAAATTCTGCATAACAAGATATTAAAATCGTATATATTCAACGAATATTCTTTTTCTATGAATTTAATCTGTTCATCTTTCATTGACACTAACTTCACACTCATCATGAAGATATGTGATCCGTTTTAACATTAATAAAAGAATAGATCATCAGAGCTGAAGAAAAACTCTATTTAATTTCGAATGCTATAGCATGAATGAATTGATAGTCAATATGACCAAATATTGCTTCCCAGATAAAGAATTGTCAAAAGTCAATGATCTAGTAACATAGCGTAAATGAACTGATAGCTGACATGACCAAATATTGCTTCCCAAATAGAGAATTGTCAAAACTCAAGGATCTTGTAATAGACCTCACCTGCATTAATTTCACATTAAGGCCAACTTTAGCAGCATCAATGCTTCCAAATAATGATCCTATATCACATGGGGAAGAGCAAAAGTGACAAACATCAGCATTAAGGTTACAGGCAACTGAGCTAGAAGAATAAATATTTTCTTACGATATGAAAGTCTATTAACTTGTCAAAGTTGCAAGAAAACAGCAACGAGAAAAGAACAGTTAATATAGTTTACAGCTTACCAAATATGTAGAAGAAGTCATCCGCAACCACGTCCTTGCTCAAGTTCTTTATGTACAGCACAGATGCAGGATTCCCAACTGTATAATTCTGCATGACCCAAGAAATTGCCTCACAATTCAGACAGCCAGCACTCCGTCACCAATATTAATTTGACAACGCAATTAGGATTAATACATGAACAAGAAAAATAGATCCACCAAATATGAGTAAGTTAACATCCATTCAGTCATATCGGGCTCAAGAATTAACAAATTATATATATTCCGCTTAAAATTTCCATCTTTGCTACCTTAAACTTAGGAAGTGATAGAATCTCCTCTGGAGCAAGCTTGTTACTCTGTAATTCCTCGGGAGTTGCACAAGGTTTATGATCTGAACCTTCTTTGTCTTGCTCAGATTCTTTCATAATGCTATCATCTCCTTGTTCAGTCTGAGTTACTTTTGGGGCAATTTTGATCTGTGATAAACAAAAGAATATCCAAATATCGTATACTGATCAAATAATAAAAAAATAAAAGATTCCTAATAGAAAAAAATAATGACCTGCAAGATAGGGTTTTTCTTTTTTATAACAGGCATTTCCTTTGGAACCAGAGAGGAAGGTTTCAATCCCACAGCCTCATGAACAACATCTTTATCCACTCCAGGGCCTACTATTGCTTCTCGTCTTACACGTTTTCGTCCAGATTTAATTGCTTTTGAAACTGGACAGGTTTTGTCATCAATATCCTGAATATACAAAATGGCAAAGCAGTCATATTCTACTGGAATCATAAATGGTGATTAGAAAAGAAATTTTTCTGCAAGGAGAACAAAGAAAATGCTATAGCAGGGAAAGAATATAAGTTGTGTAAATCTTTGCACACCAAAAAAGAAGCCCACATTCATAGACAACGGGGGAAAATGCAATATAGTTATGTGCACCCTTCAGTTCAACAGCATAAACATACCTCATCTGAAGACTCCATTTCTGACTCACTACTTGATAAATCTTCCAAGTGAGGCTTTGCAGCTACAGTAGGGGGAGGTGGGGGTGGAGGTGCCGGTGCGGATGCTGAAGGTGGCAGTGGTGGAGTTGGCAGCGCCATTCGAAATGGAGCTGGAATGTTCATTTTGTTCATCAAATGCAACACCTACATTTGAAGGGTAATTCGTGTATACCATGATTCAAAGATACTTTCATTTGGATGAACTAAATCCAATAGAAAGTGTAATTGTATGGAAAAAAAATGAAGAAACATATGTAAAATTGCTCTATTTCTTTATCAGATATTGGATATAACCTGTGTATAAAAGCGAGGAACCGCAATAAGGGCATTAACAATGTTGGTCAGAATGTTTCCATCTGGAGGAGGATAAGCATACCTGTGACAGAACCAAACCTGTGTTTAATCCAATCTGCTTAACGAATAAAATTTAAAAAGAATGAGAAGAGGAACACATACTCCAAGTAAGGAGGAAATGGATAGTCTACACCAAGCCTTGGAGCAATGGGCTCACCAGCAGGCATAGACTTAGAACCATCACGAACAGCAGAAGCATCCTTTTGCACAGAAGTTGGAAGTATCTGATCCTTCCCTAACTGAGATTCACTTTTTTTGTGCATATTATTCTCATTTGGCTTACTATTAGCTTTCTCCACTTTCAACACCTTACCAAGAAACCTCAACCTGACCAACCACAGCATAATAATAATACTTCATACCTTATTTCATTACAACAGTCTAACAAAATAAGTATCAAAATATTTGAAAAGACCCGATTTTTTAATATCAAACGAGCATACCCGTTTAGCTGCCGTTGAGCGTGATAAGCCAAAGCTTCATTTTTGAAATCCACAAATGCACAGTTTCTGAGTCTGCGTTAAGAACCATCAAAGCCCAAAATATCGTTTAAAATATAAGAAACAGTCACTATTACAAATTTCCTATATTAACGAAAGAAAAGGTAAATAAAGTTTAAGAGTTGAATTAACTTTCCGAAGGAGACGCAAGGACGGACGGAGGTGGCGCCGTAGTGAGAGAAGAGACGGGAGAGAGTGTCATGTGGGATAGCCTCAGGAAGGTGGCGTACCAAAAGGGTAGTCACCGCTGATTCTGCTTCTGCTTCTGTTCTCACCTCCATTTTACTCCAATTCCTATGCGAAAGAATATATATATATATATATATATATTTTTAAATGGACCTTTTTGCTTCTTTACTTCCTCGCCGGAAATATAAGGGAGGAGAAGCAGATCAGCCATGGCCTGGGAATGCCGGTGTAGGCTGATATGGGCTTGTTTTGGGCTCATTTTCGCAATCATGATGGCCTGGAAATGAGGGTGCCGGTTGATCTGGGCTTGTCTTTGGGCTCATCTTTGAAATCTCAAGTGTATGAGCCTATATGTTTCTAGGACAAACAAGCCCAGCTGGTGAAAATTTTAAAAATATGCCAATTACCATTAATATTTTTTTAGTCCTGCATTGTTGGACTAATGGCTAAAGTATCACGGAAACATCTGATTCAATTTGAAATCTAATTTATTTTTTTTTGGATACAGAGGAGGGCACTCATGCCAAAAACAAGACAAACACAAACTAAACTCTCACTCTCCTATGCCAGGAGACCCCAAGACTATCACCATTTATCAACCTCAACACCTCACCCGAAGGTGACAGAACCTCATGAACACCAATAGGCTGAAAAAGAGCCTCA
>CATIWK010027598.1:0-23828 GCA_949634005.1 Mallotus japonicus | reverse complement strand
TTCACTCATTTTGAGTGACATCAAAATTCAAAAATTCTCGCTCTTTGATCGAGTACAAGTCACAGCTTAACCCGATACAATAGTCTAACTGTATATATTAGCTTATACTTAAATTCTATCAACATATATGTAAATGCAATGCAAATGAATGCAAATGTACCTATAATTAGGGTATGGATGTGACATGGACATCCATCTACTGATCGATATAAGTTGTTTCATAGCTTAATTTCTGATTTTTCATCTTGTAATAAACAGATGCCTTGTGATGTTTGTCATAAAGCTAAACAAAAGAGAGATGTTTTTCCTATTCATACTAATAAAACTACTCTTCCTTTTGAACTTGTTCATTGTGATGTTTGGGGGCCTTATTCTCAACAAGCTCTTGCTGGTTATCACTATTTTCTAACCTTAGTGGATGACTTTACTAAATGTACTTGGGTGTATCTTATGTGTTTCAAATTTGAAACTGCTTAATACATAAAATCATTTTGTTCTATGGTCAATACACAATTTGAGTATCATGTTAAAGTCATTCATATTGAGAATGGGCCTGCATTTTCTATGCCTACCTTTTATAGTTCAACTGGCATTATTTATTAAACAACTTGTGCTTACACTCCACAACAGAATGGAGTTGTGGAGTGTAAACATCAACATTTACCAAATGTAGCTCGCTCTCTATTGTTTCAGTCATCCTTACCTCTTAAATTTTGGGGCAGTGCTGTTCTTACAGCAGCCTATCTTATTAACAGAACTCCTAAACCCTTGTTACATAACAAAACTCCTTACGAAATGTTGTTTCACAAAGCACCTGATCTTTCTCATTTAAGAGTTTTTGGATGTCTAGCCTATGCCGTTAACAATACACCACACAAAACTAAATTTACCCCTAGAGCCAGAAAATGCCTCTTTATTGGTTATCCTTTTACGACCAAAAGGTATACCTTATATGATTTGGACATTCATAGTGTGTTTATATCTAGGGATGTTCATTTTTATGAATCTATTTTTCCAAAGTTATCTTCTTCTTCCATTTTTCATTATGATTTAGTTTTTCCTCAAGCTGCAACTCATGTTTTAGATGATTTTACTGTTTTACAACCTTCTTCTTCTACTCTTCCTGATAATGTTGTTTTGCCAACGAATGATTTTGATATTGTTTCTTCTACACCAATTTCTCCTAGACCTTATCGGTCTCATAGATTACCTGCACATTTTCATGATTATCATGTCACTTTACCTCCATCATTAGCTCATTCTAATAATTCTTTTTGTCATGTTACTTATCCTATTACCAATTATTATTCTTTTTCTGCTCTCATTCCTCTTCATAAAGCTTTTTATATTGCCTTAACCTCTCAAACCGATCACGCAACTTATTCCCAAGCAGTTATTTATCCTCATTGGCAAGAAGCAATGAAGTCTGAGTTGCAAGCTTTAGAGCTTAATAATACTTGGACTGTCGTTCCTCTTCCTACTAGGAAACATGCCATTGGTTGTAAATGGGTTTTTAAGACCAAATTTAATTCAGATGGGACAATTGAGCTGCATAAGGCTCGTTTGGTGGCTAAGGGTTATAGTCAACAAGTTGGTTTTGATTATCTTGAAACATTTTCTCCTGTTGCCAAGCAAACTACAGTTAGACTTTTTCTTGCTATTGCTGCTATTCGTGGTTGGCATTTGGCACAGTTGGATGTTAATAATGCTTTTCTTAATGGCGATTTGCTCAAGGAGGTTTACATGGACCTTCCACAGGGTTATCAGTTCCAGGGGGAGAGCATATATGGAACTGATAATGGTCACAAAAATAATTCAGCAGCTACTACTCCTCTTGTATGCAAATTACAAAAATCTTTGTATGGGTTAAAGTAGGCATCAAGGCAATGGAATGCGAAGCTTACAGAATGTTTGGTTAGTAATGGTTTCAAGCAATCTAAGGTAGATTATTCATTGTTCACAAAGGTAATTGATCATGGTTTTGTTACTTAGCTAGTCTATGTGGCTGATATTGTTATAGCAGGGTCATCACAGTTGTTAGTGGATGAATTAAAATAGTTACTTAGTGCGGCTTTTAAACTAAAGGATTTAGGGAAGCTTAAATACTTTATTGGCTTGGAGATTGCTCGATCTAGTCAAGGAATTTTGATTAATCAAAGGAAATTTGTGTTAGATATGCTGAAAGAGTATGGTCAGCTTGGTGCTAAGCCTGCTAGTGTTCCAATTGAAGTTAATCACAAACTCAAGCATAATGATGATACTTTACTTGAAGATGCAACATTTTACCGACAATTGGTAGGGAAGTTGTTGTATTTAACACTGACCAGACCTGATGTTTGTTATGCAGTCCATGTGCTAACCCAATTCATGGATAGACCCTCAAAAGAACACTTAAATACTGCATTTAGAGTGCTGAAATATTTGAAAAATGCTCTTAGGAAAGGAATTCTTTTATCTGCAAATTCTGAATTAGAATTACAAGTATTTTGTGATAGTGATTAGGGTGGATGCTTGGAGACTAGAAGATCTGTATCAGGCTTTTGTGTTTTTCTTGGAAAGTCTATGATAAGCTGGAAGGCTAAAAAGCAAACTGTTGTAGCACGAAGTTCTACTGAAGCAGAATATAGATCTCTGGCTATGGCAGTTGCAGAGGTGACTTGGATTACTTACTTGCTACATGACTTGAAGATTGAAGTTAAGAAACCCGTTAGGCTGTGTTGTGACAATAAATATGCAATAAGTATCTCCAATAATCTGACTTTTCATGAACGTACGAAGCATATAGAGATGGATTGTCATTTTGTTAGAGAAAAAATTGAAGAAGGATTGATCAAAGCAGAATATGTTGGTAGCAAGTTGCAGATGTGTTTACGAAAGCTTTACCACCAACAAGGTTTAATGAATTAGTTAGCAAGATGAACATGCTAAGTATTCATGTTCCTCTTGAGGGGGAGTGTCAGAAAGCTGCTAGTAAAAGTGTTGGTGTTATAGCTAACAAAGCTGATGAAGATACAAGTGATAATGCTGTTAGTTAGTATGTTTGTTAATTATTTATTGACAGCTGCATCAATAAGAGATTGACAGCTAGATTTAGTTAGCTTTGTATATAAACAGCCTTGTACACAATATTTCTTTAATGAGAAAATTCACTCTTCTCAGTCTTACTTTTCTCTCGAATTCACAACTCGTAAAAGGAGGTATTAAACATAAAAATGACCATTAAATTACTTATTTGTTGATAAAAAACAAAATAAAAATTAAATATTTGTTTTTAAATTAAATAAATTTGACTATCAAATAACAATAATATATTACTATTTTTTGAATAATAATAATAATAATGTACTAATAGTTCGCATAAAAAGAATTTGTGTGTTTTTATTTTTAATCATTATGATACTTGTATTAGAAGCCAAAAGATAGAATTTCAGGATGTTCATAATTTTTTTTTTTTAAAAAAGAAGACTTGAAGAATGAATCACAATGAGTCGTAATGCACTAATGATAGATTATATTACACATGCGACCCATGTGATTTTTGCTGTCAAGTCAACTAGTATACATTATTACACTATCAAGTAAAAATATATATATACACATCTTTCTCTATAAGTAAATTTCAATTTAAGTAAAGTCATCCAATAAAAATGGAGGACGACCCAAAAATGGACTTTGCTTCTTTAACATCTTTACTTTGTCAATTTTATGTGGCATTGCTTTCTCATTTTGATAGTCATGGATTATCTATATATCTATTCAGCAAATAAATAAAAATTCATTATTTAATCAACAAAATTTATATTTTATTCATTAATTGTTATGTTTATTTATTTAACCGTTACATAAGAAAATTAAAAAAATTATGTCAGGAGTACTTTAAAAAATTATGATGGGTGCAAATTTTGTTTTTTTTTTTTGGAGAATGATGATGTGAGATTTGGTAGTTAAATTAAATGTCATGAAAAGGATATCATAGGCAGCCATATGATGATGTGAAGCATAATTAGGTAAATCATGAAAATATTAATTATTTTTGTTATGATGATTAAAATTAAAATAAAATTATTGTATTATTAGTGACGTTTGATCTGTGACTAAAATGGCATAATTAATTCAGGGAATTGAATTTAAATTTACACTTTCAGCTTGTAATGGTAAAAAAAGAAGTTGAAATATTGTTTATCATCATAATACTATTAATTTTGATATTTAATATAATTATTTTACTTTTTTTTTTGTTAGACCACGAGGTGTCCTGGATGGGCCCCAGCCACAGAGGGGAAGCACCTTTAAGCATACCACACCCAGACTATGTCCCCGCTTGAGCCGGGAAGGACCCCTTACGAGGTGGAAGCTCTGGCCAAGGGAGCAGTTGCGTACAAGGCGGGATATAATTATTTTACTTTATAAATATATTTAATATAATTTGTATATTTAATTGTGATATGTCTTATAAATATGAATACTATTTTTGCAAAAGAGAAATAGGATTAGGAGAAGGGCAGCCATGTGAATTCACCAGGGAAGAGAGCGAACCGAATGAACCGAGGTGAAAGGAGTTCACACGTCATTTATAAGCCAAATACAAGGTCCCTAATCCCACGCGTTAGTCTTGTTCCTGTCCAGACCTTCTTCCCATTGCAAAACTCTGTTTCTTCCTCTGTAATCTCTTCTATTTCTATTATTTTCTTCACGACATCTCGATCATAACCTTGAGACCTTTTCATAATTTCTCGATTTTTAATCGAACCAAACCAAAACCGATTAGTTAGTTACTTATTTTAGATTGAAAAGCTCGATCAAGCAAGCATGTTTTCATGATATGGTTGCTGCTACTACTTAATCGTAGTCGAAAAAACAAGTTGAAGGAAAATAGAAAGCTAAAAACATTGTTTCTTTTTGGTTAAAGGAGGCATCTTTTGTCGACTCATATGGGAAACTGTTTAGATTCTTCTGCTGCTAAAGTAGATACCACTCAAGGCTCACATACTCCTTCTGGTAATTATAGCTTCCATTTTTTATCTTTAGCTTGTTCTATCTTATCCGTTCTATGCTTCTTTCAAATGGGTTTTGCTTCTTTTTTAATGGGTTCTTTTTGTTTTTTCTTGGGATTGGGCTTAATGTTGCTGAAGTATGAGCTACTTTTGTCTGATTTAGCAAGTTTCAGCATTTGGGGCTTCTCTGTGTTGTTTAGATTCATTTAGGTTATTGTGTTAAATTCACAGATAATTATCTTATGAGTTAGGTTGTATGATAAATTTATCTTTTAATTTTTTTTTTGGATTTTAGTTTTTGCTAAAAATGGTGTCTTTATTTATTTTTTCTTCCATTTCTTTTTTTTGTTGCAATTGGCTTTAGGAGTTAATAACTTTCCATTCGTGCGTTTTGAATTCAAGAGCTGAAGTTCTTCTTAAAATGGTTGCAACTTTTCTTAATAATGTGTTTGTGATAAGTTTGGTGGATGGATCTATACCCTCTGTCTTTATGACATTGATTAGGGTTTGTTAGTTATATTTATAATAAGGGCTTGATATGGCAGTTGTATTTATTATACATATTTCAGTTTCTCCATTCAGCTAACCAACCCAAAACGACTCTCCATGAAAAACACTCATAAATCATTTGATTAGTTGCATTCAACTTAATACAGTGGCTGCTCACATTAAAATTGATGTCTAATAACTGGTCGTGCTGAGATATATCATAAATCATTGCACAGGGATATAGTTAGGTTCAATCTGTAGGATTCATGCATTAATTTTTAAGACTGGTAGCCAGCTAATAAGCATCTGGTGTGTAACACAGAACATGATAGCAAAAAAAAAAAAAAAAAAAAAAAAATATATATATATATATATATATATATATACACAATTTATGTAGAAAGCCTCAAATGGGGAGAACCACGGGCAAAGGGGGAGAAATTCACAAATGTCCAGAATGGGATATAGAGGAGTGTTTAGCGCAGCAACGGCATTAAATTAGCCCTAATTCAAACATTGTGTTTCAGATCTTATTTTTATGTTTAGTTACTATTTGTGTAAACACTGAAATTGGCATTTATCTTGCTCTTGCTTGCATCAGGAGCCTCACGAATTTCCAGCAGAACCAGCCGTTCTTCAGTTCCTTCTAGTCTGACAATCCCCTCTTACAGTACTAGGAGCAGTTCTGAGTGTCTTCCTACACCAAGGACTGAAGGTGAAATATTGTCATCCCCAAATTTAAAAGCGTTCTCCTTCAATGAACTAAAGAACGCCACCAGAAACTTTCGCCCTGACAGTTTGCTTGGTGAAGGTGGATTTGGTTTTGTTTTCAAAGGTTGGATTGATGAACACACATTGACTCCTGCAAGGCCTGGGTCAGGAATGGTTGTCGCAGTCAAAAGGCTCAAACCTGAGGGTTTCCAGGGCCACAAGGAGTGGTTGGTATGTTTTTTTTTTTGGTTGAAGTTATTATGTAGGTCTCTCTAATTTCTCTTTGCTTATTTACTGATAACTGGCTGGTTTCAGACAGAAGTTAATTATCTTGGCCAACTTCATCATCCAAACCTGGTCAAACTGATTGGGTACTGCTTGGAGGGTGAGAACCGGCTGTTGGTCTACGAGTTTATGCCAAAAGGGAGTTTAGAGAATCATCTTTTCAGAAGTAAGTTATGCATTCTAATAAATTGATTTGAAAATTGTTTTTGTTATTATTCCATTCAAGGTGATTTGATAATGATCATTTCCAAGGATGGTTGGTATTGATTAATTCTTTTCCCTTTGTTTTAGGGGGACCGCAGCCGCTATCATGGGCAGTGCGAATAAAAGTGGCCATAGGTGCTGCCAGAGGACTCACTTTCCTTCATGATGCAAAATCACAAGTCATATACCGGGATTTCAAGGCTTCTAATATTCTGCTTGATGCGGTATGCTGACTAGAAAAGAGGATGAAAATTATATTTCCTTTTACTGTTTTTGGTATGAATGGTGAAAACAAAATGATCATCACGTTGGATTAAAATTAAATTTCTGGCATTGACAATGTGCACTGGCATGCAGGACTTCAATGCCAAACTATCTGATTTTGGTTTAGCCAAGGCAGGCCCCACTGGTGATAGAACTCACGTGTCCACCCAAGTAATGGGTACTCATGGCTATGCAGCACCTGAATATGTTGCCACAGGTCTGTTAAGTGCTTATCCTACATACGACTATATTTTCCTTCATTTTTGAAACTAATTTGAAATATATATTGTTTAAATCTATGACAATGCTTTTGCTCGAAATGATCTTGGAAGTGGTAGATATGTGATTTGTTTTGTTGTTTCTTTAACAAAAGTCATTTGGTTAAATTGTATGATCTCTACAAGCTAGTGCATTCTGCTTCTACTACTCTGTATGTGCATTGTGCGCTCACATGGCATGACATCTAAGAATTTCAAAATTGTGTTAGCCTAATAGTCTTATAACTTATGTTTCAGATGTGAACATATTGGTTGTGGAAGCCTATTCTCTCTTCTTTAAATGCATTTGCTCAAAAAATTGAGCTTAATATTCTATCTAATTCATTGTCTCTTCACTACACTTTTGAAGCTAATCTTGCACAACGAACTTGCTCAAGACTAAACTACAATTGCGCATAACATGCTTCTGTTTGGTGAACAGGCAGGCTGACAGCAAAGAGTGATGTATACAGTTTTGGGGTTGTGTTACTTGAACTACTATCTGGGAGACGTGCTGTTGATAAAAGCAAGGTTGGTGTGGAGCAGAATTTGGTGGACTGGGCAAAGCCTTATCTTGGTGACAAGAGAAAATTATTCCGGATAATGGACACCAAGTTGGGGGGACAGTATCCGCAGAAAGGAGCCTATATGGCTGCTACTATTGCCTTACAATGCCTAAGCACCGAAGCTAAAGTTAGGCCTAAGATGTCCGAGGTGTTAGCGACATTGGAGCAAATTGAATCCCCAAAAAATGCAGGCAGATTATCCCAGTCAGAGCATCAGCCAGTTCAGCTACCTGTCCGAAACTCTCCAATGAGATACCACCATTCTCCTCGTAATCTAACGCCAAGCGCATCCCCATTACCATCCCACCGGCAATCTCCGCTTTTACGCTGAGTAAAAACATCCCTGTAAATTTTTCAGTTGCATATTTTCCTGTACCTGTAATATCTAACTTTGGTGTGTATCTTGATGCAATTTTTGATTCCACTACAACAGATTATCACCACTTCTATTTCTGAAGATATGTAGCATTGTTCTTGGGGTAATCTGAATAGAGTCATTTGTAATTACACCTCTGTAGTCAAATATCATTTTTGGTTGATGCATTCATGCTCAATTCTGTCATCCGGCTAATGAGTACCTTGATTGTTAACCTGTCTCTCTTTGTAAGTAGCATTTTTTTTAACAAGTTGTGAGCAGAAAGTGTTTTGAGAAGAATTGTAGAACTCTCATATATACTGAACCTAATGATACAACCCTATTTATAGTGATAACAACTTCTACTAAAAAGAAAAATATATATAATAATAGGAAACAATATATACTCTGAATCTAGGAGTAAATTGACTTGCATAACAATTCCTCAAACTTCTTTGAAGCCAATCCTTTTGTCAACACATATGCTCGTTGATCTTTTGATGGCACAAATGAGATACAAATCAATCCAACATCCAACTTCTCTTTTATAAAGTGATGATCTATCCCAACATGATTTGTCCTATCATGTTGCACTAGATTATGTGCACTGTTAATTGCAGACTTGTTATCATAAAACAATTTCATTGATCCACTCCTAGTAAATTTTAGGTTATCAAGAATAATCTTCAGCCATAACAATTCACACATTCCAAGAGCCATAGCATGGAATTCTGCCTTAGCACTTGATCTTGCAACTATATCTTGTTTTTTGCTTCTCCAAGACACAAGATTTCCTCCTAGAAAGCGCCTATCCACAAAGGAACTTGCATAAATAGCATTAGTATAACCTTCAACAGTTAATCTATTCCCTGACTTAGTAGTATTCCTTTTCCTAGTGTTGACTTTAAATAACTTAAAATTCTTCTCACTGCATGTGTTCCTCATTTGGATTATGCATAAATTGACTTGCCAAACTCACAACAAAAGCAATATCAGGTCTAGTGTAAGATAGATAGATGAGACGAACAACCAGCCTTTGATATCTACCTTTGTCAATTAATTTACAATTCAGATCACCAATTTTGAAGTTTGGTTCAACTGGTGTGCTTGCGGTCTTACCATCTAAAAGACCAGTTTCTTCTAGCAAATCTAAGACATACTTCCTTTGAGAAAGAAAGATGCCTTCTTTGGAGTATGCCACCTCAATCCTCAGAAAATACTTCAACCTTCCTAAGTCTTTAATCTCAAATTCCCTTACAAGTTGTTACTTTAGCTGTTGTTGTTCCACATTATCATCACCAGTCACTATAATGTCATCAACATATACTAAAAGTATTGTATTTTCCCCCAATAAAATGTTTAATGAGTAGTGTATGGTCTCCTCTACTTTGCTAATATCCCATCTTCCTTATGGCTTTAGTGAACCTGTTAAACCATGCCCTAGGAGACTGTTTGAGCACGTACAATGCCTTTTTTAACCTTATACTCTATCTGTGGTAGCCTCATTAAACCCCGATGGTGGTTCCATATAGACTTCCTCTTCTAAGTCTTTATGAAGGAAGGCATTTTTTACATTAAATTGTTGTAGATCCCATCCAAAACATGCAACCAAGGATAACAAAATTCGTATAGTGGTCATTTTTGCCACTGGCGTAAATGTTTCCAAGTAATCTATCTTATAGGTTTGAGTGTACCCCTTAGCTACCAATCTGGCCTTATATCTTTCCAATGTGCCATCAGTCCTGTATTTTAAGTTAAACACTCATCTACATCCTACAGGTTTCACTCCCTTTGGTCTTGGCACCATATCCCAGGTTTTATTCTTCTCTAATGCACTCATCTCTTCTTCCATAGCCTTTACCCAATTCCTATCTTTTAATACATCGTCAACTGCCTTAGGAATCTCAATGGAACTAAAGGTTATTAGGAAACTTTTATATTTAGGTGACAACCTATAGTAAGAGATGTAATTGACAAGTGGGTGTTGGGTACAACTTCTAGTTCCTTTCCTAAGTGCAATGGGTAAATTCAAATAACTATATATAAGATTACTATTAGAAGGAGATGTATCAGAATTTTCAGTACTTGGATTAGAAAAGGAGTTTGGTGCTTGCTGTGGATCCAAAATGAGCTGTGGTCTCCTTTTAAAGACATGTAAAGATCCTTTAAATCTGATAATGGATGGCATAGATGGCTACTGTATGGAAGAATCACTCAATTCTAGCTAATTTTATTCACCTAAAACTAAAATTGATTGATCATGTTTATTTAGTAAAGGAGATGCCTTGGGTGATGTTGTTTGCTCTAAACTCAAAGGCAACAAGGATGGATATAGACTTGGACTTGAGACTTCATTAGAAATCTCCCCTTGGCGACTAGTATGAGGAGACACAAAGAATGGTTTAGTTTCATAAAAGGATACATCCATAGAGATAAAGAATTTCCTAGAAGGTGGGTGATAACATTTGTACCCTTTTTGAGTATTGGAATACCCTAGGAAGATACACTTAAGTGCTCTAGGATCAAACTTGTCTCTATGTTGTTTATGGACATAGACAAATGAGACATAACCAAAGACTTTTAATGGAAGAGAAATATGCAAAACAAAATCTAGAAAATGAGAAGATAGACACTGAATGGAACCCTGATTATTGAGAATTTTAGAAGGGACCCAGTTTATGAGATGGGCAGCAATTAAAACAGCTTCCTCCTAAAAATACTTTAGAACATGATGATGATGCAAAAAAGATCTTATAACATTAAGAACATGTCTCATTTTTCATTCAGCAACCCCTTTTTGTTGTGGGGTATCAACACAAGAGGATTCATACACAATACCTTCTTGCTAAAAGAAAGCACGAAGGCATAAATTAAAATAGTCACGACATTATCAGTACAAAACCTTTTAATGGAGGAGCCAAATTAAATGGAAATCATTTTATGAAACAATGGAAGGATAGTACTGATTTTTTATTTATCTTTTAAAAGATAAACACAAGTTGAGAGTGTAATCATTAATAAAAGATACAAACCATTTAGCCCTAGAATAATTTGGAACTCGAGAAGGCCCCCATACATCAAAATGAAAAAAAAGGAATATATGAGTGTATTACTTATTGGAAATGAAACATAATGATGTTTTGAAATTTCAAAGACTTTACAACGAAAAACACTAGCATCCAAACCACTAAATAATGAAGGAAATATAGTTTTAAGCAAATGAAAAGGTGGGTGTCCTAAATGAAAATGGTGAAGCCAAATTTCATTAGTATTAGGTTTTTTTTATGATGAACAAACAAGATTAAGTTGATTTTCTTTAGCAGCATCATGATCCATTTTGACATAATAAAACCCATTTTGCTCCTTAGCAGCCCTAATCCTCCTCCCTGTACCTATTTCTTGAAAAACACAGTCATGAGGAGAAAAAATAGCATGACAGTTAAGATCTTTTATGAGTTGATGGATAGAAATAAGATTGCTAGAGAGTTTAGGCACATGAAGGACATTTTTTAAAGGTAGAGAAGTAGTGATCTTAGCATCTCCTTGACCAGCTATGGAAATAGAATTACCATTAGCTACAGTTATTTTTTGATTTCTAGAAAAAGGTTTATAGGTCTTAAAAAAAGTAGAATCTTATGTCATATGGTTTGTGCCACCTGATCAATAATCCAAGAACTAAGATCAATAATTTTGGATGCGTTAAAATTTTCAAAAGTGAGGCATATACTTATTTGTGCTAGGGAGCAAGAACCAGAATGGATAGTTTTAAGAAAGGATTGTAGCTTACTGATTTCATCCTCACTAAACTCACCAAGTTTAGATACAGTAGTAGTTGCCTTCTCCGGGGTTTCATTAGGCTAATTTATTATCAAATTTGCTTGGTTTTTAGGCTGCAGATTCTTGAAGCCACATATACGACTAAAAACAACCTCTTTTCCATAGAGTTTGAAACAAGTGTCTTTATTGTGCTTTTGGTTTTTTACAGTATGCGCACTAAAGATCTTCTCAATTTTGTTATTGTTGAGAGTGGGAGTAATTCTTATATTGGTTCGGTAAATTCTGAGGCCTGGTGCATGTGTCAACTAGTTTAGTTGATATCATTATTGATCCTTCAGTTTTAGACTGATCCAACATAGTAATCCCTCGACCTTTTAAATAAGTTCTTACTAACTGAGACCATTGAAGGTAGTTTCACCCATCCAAATGGTAAGAATGATGCATTCCTTGTAACTCATTGGAAGCATTATTTGTAGACTGTTCAAATGGGGCAGCACTGATCACAGGTGATAGAGGCAATGAAGGCCATATAAAGAAAAGAGCAATAAGGCGAATTAAATTAAAGGGTAATGAGGGCCACAAACACAGGTTTTAGAGACTGTGATAGAGGCAATGAAGGCAGTTGGAGTAGTTTCAGAAACTTCTGACATTGTGATAGAGGCAATGAAGGCCACATAAAGAAAAAAGCAATAAAAACGACTTAAATTAAAGGGCAATGAAGGCCACAAACACAGGTTTTGATTCTTAGAAAAAAAAAAGCCTAAGGGTCTGATACCATGACTAGAAAGTGTTTGAGAAGAATTATAGAACTCTCATATATACTCAACATAATGATATTTATAGTGATAACAACTTTTACTAATAAGGAAAATATATACAATAATAAGAAATAATATATACACTGAATCTAGGAGTAAAAACAGGAAACAAATACGGTTATTAGGGTCTAATATTTTGCCCTTAAAATCAGTCCTTAAATTCAGATATTGATACCTAGAAAATATCCTGATTTATTCTCAAGATTTTCAGGTCAATTCATGAATTCTAACAAGTTGTTAGTAGCTTCAACAAATACCAATTTCACCCCGTTTGAGTGAATTTTAGATAACATTTTTTTCTAATCTAGAAAATTGGATGCTCATTGGACTATATTTTGCTGAAAGTGTAAGGTCTTGTTAACAAGAGGATACATTATAGGCGTACATGTCAACTAAATGTCAAAAACGGTCGAGAATTTATGTACAACAAACTAATCTGCTGTGGTATAGGAAGTTCGATAACTAATTTACGGGATTTGATATTTAAGAAAGTTATTATGCGATCTCATCTTCTTGTACGTAGATATTACAAGTCAGCTGCACTGAAGTTATCCATGCCTAGTCGCAATTGCTCTAAATCAGCTATAACTTTAGTTATTGTTGGCCAAGTTTTAGGGTTAGAACTGAGGCATCGAAGAATTATTTGGCAAGATCTTGTGCTTCCTCTATTGGAATGCTCCTAAGTTCTTTGTCAATAACATGGTGTAACTCTAGCTTGTTGCTAAACTGTGGTTTAGCCCAGTGAGCAAACTCACCTAACAAGCCATCTGAATATTTCTTGATTGCACCACAACTTGATAAGATCTTTAAAAAGACCACTCCAAAGCTGTACACATCAGATTTAGGGTTAAATGACTTGTAAGGTATAACTTTTTTGGTCAATCTTGCAACTAGCAATATAGCCAGCACTATAGCTATAAATGTCATGCTGAGAAGCTGAACAAATCTAGTACTTGTTGCAACGTATTTAGGGGCGAAGTAGCCTCTAACGCCAGGTACTCTGGTGGTAACGTGGGTCTGTTCACCTTGGGGTCCAAACTCAGCCAGTCCATGTTATATATATATATATATATAATGATAAAGAGAAATATGGAGGGAAACCAAATTTTATGGCTAATATATATAATTGGTCTAATAACGACATTTGACACGTAGATGGTAACACAGAAATAAAATTAGTGTCTGGCAATTATTTTTTTTTTTTAACAATCACAGCCTTTCTAAAAGTTGTTCTTTAACTAAAGCAAGAAGTTCTAAGTAAATTTTACAAAAGTTATTGTCCGTAAAATTCTAGGATTTGTTGTATTCTGAAGGTATATTACTTTAACCCTATAGCAAATGTAGTGGGGGCAATTAATATCTTAAAGATAGTATTTTCTCATACCTCAAAGACTGTTTTAAAACCCACCATTCTAACAGTCCAAAATCTAAAAGTTAGTCATTGAAGTCCAGCAAAGTCACTCTTATAACTGATCAGTTCAAAATAAACAAAGTTCTTTATTTTGAGGTTCAAGATAGCGAACTAAAAGACATCAAGGAAGAACAAACTCACAGTCCCCAGAAGGGTATTAGAGCCTTTAAGATCATGATTTAAGACCGGTTTTCTGTAAGTGTGAAAATATTTTAGACCTCTAGCAGCCTCTATAGCTATCCTGACTCTTCTTCTCCGGTCAAGCTCTGTGTCACTCTCTGTTTGAAAAAGAAAAGAAATTCCATCAATTGGGTACATTCTTAAAAAAAAATGTAGTATACAATTTAGGGTGGTTTGAGCTTTTACCTCTCAAAAGCCGAGTCTCCAAACTTCCTTTGGTCGTGTACCCTCTTACACTAACATTCTATGGTCACCCTCACAACAATACCCTAATAGCTTAATAATGTTGGGATGATGAATCTCCTTAAGAACTTCATTTCATTTTACAAAAAAATAAAATGCTACTCTCAAGTAGTGAAATTAAGAGCAAGGAATATACATAAGAGAGTATGAGGAAATATATATCAGCCATTCACAATTGCCTTGTGATCTATTACTTATAACTCTCTTGACAACAATTGGAAAGCTAACATCACTTGGTTTAGCAGCATTCATGGCGCACAAGTTTATATATCCTTTGTAAACACCACCAAACCTCCTTGCCATACTAAATTTTTCTCACAGAACTTTTGGGTTGCTAACTTCACGTCACTGTAGCAAAAACATTTTAATTCGTTGCTAGGGAAAAATTGATCTTTTTTATTCATCGTTAAAGCTGACCCATCTTTTGGATTTGGCTATGGAGCCATCTTTGCCTCCCTTGTTCTGTCTTTTTACATCAACATACATACAAATATGTATACAAAGTATTGACATAAGAATTACGGTCCCAACTTGTGCCCTATAACATGAGAATCAATTCAAGTATTCACTGAGCCAGAATTTAATTAAAGGGATGCTTTTAATTAATATAACAATAATAATTAATACATCCATTGCTTAATCTGAATTAGAAAGTTGTGATCTTTCTGCAAGTTTAATGAAGAACTTGATGTGTTCCTCTCTTGCAATGGGTAATTTCATGCTTTATTTCCCTTTGATTTCTTACAAATGGAAATATTTTACTTACATGGTAAGAGAGTGCAATTCTATGTACTTTTTTTTTTAATAAAAAGAGGTCAAATGATCTAAATACAAATAAACTATACAATATGAGTAGTTTTTCAAAAGTATAAAATAATTTTATAAATTAATAATGGCAAGATTTGAATATTATATCTCCAAAAGTCTTTGAAAATAAGTAATTACTAAACCGGTGAATATTGACTAAATAATAATATATTAATGACAATGATAGGTGTAACAAGTCACAGATGTCCCTCTAATTTTTTTTAAGGGGCCATAATACATGAGGTATTTCGATAGCATGAAGGGCTATGATAGTACTGTTTAATTATGTTAGGATTATAGTACTTTTTATATTATTTCTTTGGTGTGTTTTTAGTGTAAGTAGTGTCTTAACTAGGTTAATGATGTGCAGATAATGGACTTTTATGTTTTTATCCTGTTTTCTAGGAAAATGAAGGATTAGAGAAGAGAAAGAAGAGATATAAAGAGAATTTTGGGAGCTAGCTATAGTTGCGGTCACAGAAAAAGCTGCGAGTGCATGTTGATTAGTTCTAGAGTTGCTGTTGTAGTTGCAGGGAAGGCTGCAACCACAGATTTCCTTGAGCCAGACAATTCTGCTGCCAGTGCAAGAGAGTTGCGTTCACAGGCCTTGAGTAGCTAGAGTTTCTATTGCGATCACAGTTTCCCCAATGCTAGTTGTAGGAAGCTGATGTGTGAGCCAATGATAGAGCAAATCTAAGAGAATTTCAAGGACAATTATAGAAGGGTATAAAAAGAGGCTCAATCAAATCTAAAGGGGACATTTTAGAAGGGAAGGGAGGCACACAAGAGAGAGGCCATTTGTAAAGAGCAAGAGAAGATCAAGAAAATATCCACAAGAGCAAGAAGAAAGAGAAGAAGATTAAGAGCCGAGAATCATAATTATCTTCTTTACCTTTCCTTATTTTTCTTATAATTGATTATGATTTTTTTCTTGGGATCCTTTGATTTTAATGTTGAATATTAATATGATTGGCTAAATTTCTTGTTGCTAAGAATTATGAATCTAACTTGATCTAAGCATTTAAATTCAATTGCCCATTGATGTTACATATTATGTTTATTTTGCTTATTGCTTGTTATTGATTGACCACCAATTGTAATAATATGATTATAGTTAAGAATATGCATTGAGAAATGATATTTCTAATCGATCAATAAATATAAGTTTGATTAATACATAATTAAAGAAAACTTGAGTTAATTAAATCTCATGGGTCGTGCTTGATAGTTTGTGATTATTATCAAATGTATCTTGGAGGTATGATGAGAGTTAATTTTAGATTGCTTTGATTAATAATTGCAAATTTAGGTAATATTACTTAAGAAAAAGTGATTGATGCTCTAAGAGGACTCAAGTATGCAATTATTAATTGGGTATAAAAATATCAAGTGTTTTGTGATGGTGTAGAGGATTAATTCCTAGCAAATATTTAATCATTGTTAGTGTTTCCTTTAAACTATTTTTTTTTTATTGTGTTAGTTGACATTTTAATTTTTAATTTCCTGCACTTCAATTTGAATTAATTATAGTCTTAGATAAGTTAAAATATGATTAATAGGTAGATAAATAATCAATTCTCGTGGA
This sequence comes from Mallotus japonicus, assembly GCA_949634005.1. Taxonomy (NCBI): domain Eukaryota; kingdom Viridiplantae; phylum Streptophyta; class Magnoliopsida; order Malpighiales; family Euphorbiaceae; genus Mallotus; species Mallotus japonicus. Next base: position 6,882 of record CATIWK010027598.1, on the reverse strand, counting down.
AAAAATAATTTTACTGTATTACTTGCTTGACCTTGTATACTTGCGGATAGCCCAAACACTATTCAAGTATGTTTATCCAAATGTTATTAGTGATGACGCTTGCATACTGTATACATAAAGTTCTTATTGAACTAATTACTTTGTTCAACGAAATATAATTATCAGAAACAAGAATATATGGATATAAAACCTGTTAAAGTCTTCTTCTATCATCAACTCCTATAGTGGAAAAGCAAAACATGAAAAAAACTTAAATAACATAATACATATAATTTAAAAGCTCATAATTATATTATAATTTCAAGTTCATGATGTAAGAGATAAAACACACCAGCAGCCAAAGGTTGAGGAACATCATGAACAGGTTTGCTATGGTTGTTGAGAATGTTTCCTTAGACAACTTGCCATTGCCCACCCAAAATAATCAAACTCAATTAAGGAAGAAAATGATTTATAATAAGAAGTCATGGATATATTTATTGTATTTTCAAGATTTCCTTTCCTTGTTCAACGTGTTGCACTGAAAAAGTCTTATGTAATATACTTTAGGAAGTTTCATGAGTGAGTTAATTAGGACAAATTAACCATTTTTGAAGCGGTGATTACGAAGTTTGAGAATGGAAACACTATTATTACCACTTAATCTTTTTTTTTTTTTCTATTTTTGCCTTGTACAATTGGGGTAGAAAAATATAGAGGGAACTTAATATTTAATGCTCAGGATTTTGACTGTTAGATTAAAGCAACCCAAATCACTACTTAATTCATTTGATTTTATGTAAATAAAGAAACATATATCTTTTTACTTGGGAAGAAAAAAAAAAGGCAACATTAAACAAGTCGGGATCCTTGATATTTTATGCATATGATAAATAATACAAACTCAGCTCCAGCAATATTATTTATGGGCAAGAACATCAATTTACTTATTTAAGTTTGAATTATAAAGCTATTCACTAAATTTTGTTTAAAATTGTTGAAATATGATTAAACGTAGTATTTTGTTACTAGAACACATTTTAAAATGGGCTAATTCATAACAAATTAAATAATTTTAAAAAAAATTTAAAATTGTAAATCTTCACTCGGTAATAATTAATGTTAAATACTGCTATATTTAAGAATGACATAACTACAGTATTTAGTAATTTTTATACATTATATTTGTCTAAAATTTTATTGTACTTATATAAACATATATATATATATAGATATATATTTTAGACAGCAAAAATTAAATTATTTTTTAAAAGAATAATTTTACTTAAAAAATATTGTATAATTACTCTATATTATTAGCAATTTGGAATTGGTCCATGTGATAATATATTAAAATTTTGTGGTATATTTACCCAGTCAAAAAAAATTTATCTTAAATGACCAATAATTTTGATAAGTTTATTTTGTACGGTTTCAAGGTTTTTTTCCCAACAGAAAAGAAAAAGATAAAGGGAGATTTTTGTTTAGGCCGGATGTAATATATCCAACGGTTAGATTTGAATGATAATTTAGGTATTTTGTTTTTATTGGACAATTATTTTACACTTAATTTATGTGTCTTATAACTAATCATATGGTTTAACATATCCAACCTAGACAAGAATTTACCAAAGATAAATATCAAATCTTGACTTATTAATAAACTAGTTATTAAAAATAAAAAATTGTTATCAGAAAAATATCAAAAATATTATTATTGCTTTTATTTTATTTATGTGAAAGTTGTCATATTATTATTATTATTTTTTTTTTTACCAAACATATTATTATATTTTTAGTAAATTAATTTATAACTCTTTATTTTAGAAAAAAATGAGATTGAGCCGAAGACGTAACAGCGTGGACCGGGTGCATAGAGACGTTAACGAGCCAAAAGAATCCAAAACTATGACCGGTTTTAACTTCACCCTTCAACCAAACGACAAGTCCGGCCTCTTCGCTTGGTTCGTTGCTGCTGTTTGATCGCCTTGTTCTCAATCAAATCATTCAATTAGGTAAATAATAGCTTCAGTTCCTCCTTTTTCTGTATTTATTTACGCCTTATACATATGTAATCAAGCAAGAACTTCATTGAGTTAATTTTGAAATGGGCAATTTTGGGCTTTAATCTAATTGATGCAGATTGAATTGGGTTTTGTTTAATTTTTGAAATAGATGCAGGTTGTGGTGATGATAATGACAGTGTTTTAACCCCGATTTTGAAGAGAATGGTACTGGTTTTAGCAATAGGAGACTTTCACATACCTCACAGGGCAGCTGATCTGCCTCCAAAATTCAAGTCCATGCTTGTTCCTGGCAAGATTCAACACATTATTTGCACTGGAAATCTCTGCATCAAAGTAATCATTTTTATCTCTTACTCCTCTAATTTGTATTTATTTTACCATGTTTTACATATTTGCTCTCAAGATTGTTAATTTGATTTTGTTTTTTCCTCTTCCTGTTTAAAGCTGAACACTGTTTAGATGGGGTATGGGGAAGGAGGAAATAGTGGTAAGGCAGGTATCTAGGTTCTGCTTGGATTATTAAAGTTACTAAACCGGTCTTTATTTAAATTAGGGGAACTTTTTTGTTTTTTTTTGAATGTGTTTGTTTATACTGATGATACTGAGATGAGTCAATGTTGTTTATGGGGGCATCCATTTTAATCTTAGAATGTTGAAATGAATGGATGGACCAGCTGTAGAATAAATATGCAGGTGGGAAGTCTTTAACTTTGGTTGTTCTTCGAATAAAGTCCTCTGGTTATAATTTTATCAATTTAGTTTACCATACTTTAAAAACATCTCATATGTGCACTTAGTTGCTAGAGCTGACACTGGAAATTACAATGGCTCCTTGCTATATTGTGAAATTACAATGTGGATAAAAGTTGCCATTTGCACTCTTGCATACCCACTATCGTTGCTCTTTGCAAAACCATTTGTCTGTATAATTTCATCACATTCATATCAGTCTTATTTTCTCATTCAGTGCATGAAAATTCACCAATTCGATATTGTACAAAAGGATTTGACCCAGCGCGTATCATGTGGACAGACTTGCCTAACTTCTCAAATATTATAGTTGTTGCAAATGCTTTATCTATAAAAGCAATGAAAATTTTTTTTGTAGTTTCTATCATGCTTTTTCTTTCGTGCAACTAACTGGGTTCCTTTGATGGATTGCAAATATTGGAACTAGGAAAGGAATTATAATGGAATTGTAGGGAAAAATAATTGGGTTTGGGATTTGAGTGGAAACTTGTGTGCATAGTTGTGTGGGTTTATCATCATATAATGGGCTAGAGATGTTGAAATCTTGAATGTTTTTCTTGGTAGCCCTACTTTCCCTTTAATACCATTAATTGCACTGTGTATTCTCTCCATGGGCAGGAAGTGCATGATTATCTGAAGAGTCTTTGTCCTGATTTGCATATTACTCGTGGTGAATATGATGAAGATTCACGTTATCCAGAAACTAAAACGCTCACCATTGGCCAATTTAAGCTTGGAATATGCCATGGTCACCAGGTTCGAATAGCATTTTTCTATGTCTCTTTGTTCACTTTTCTTGTAGCTTAAATTTGAAGAAATATGCCTTAATTGCAGGTTATGTTTAAGGCTGCTGTTTTTTGGTTAGGAATCTCATACATTGACATGTACATTGATCTAATTTACTATTATATTTCATGATGTATATTTTTGTGAAAATTAGTAACACGATTGTGGAATTAACAATATTAGTAACTCTTTGCTGCTGGTGCAAGATATAAACAGCAATCAATCCCAGAGATCTTCTGTAGGTCTTATTATTCAGGATTGTAAGTGTTTGTTACAGGAGTTACCTAATGTTGTTGTCAGTTTTGTAAGGCGTACTGCTAATGCTGCTGCGCATAGTATAACTAGAGCGGCTGTTAGTTTTTCTGGGTTGGCATTTGAGGGAAAGGGACCTCCTTTAATTTTTTATTTCTTATCTGTGGATGTTCGGAGCTAATGAAGCTATTTTATTTAAAAAAAAATAAAAATAAAAAAATAACACACTTAGATGTGGGTTTTGCACCTAGTATGTCTAAAAATGATGGCAAGTTAGTTTGTTTGACCATTATAATGTGGGATATGGGCACCTGTACTTCTGTGCAAGGACATGGTTGAACTGATGGGCATTTAATAGGGATTGGTAGTCGTAAGAAACATAAATCTTGCATGTGTTTTGGGCACTTTAAACAGCTATTTACACTTGAGGAAAGGGGATAAAAAAAGACAATATTTGAATGTTATCACAATTTGGCTGTGCATCTGATCGTTGTAACATCTTTTAATGAGATTCCAAGAATGAGTAGAAACTTGTGCGTGTGGTTTTTTTATTTGTGTTTGAACTGATGCACACCCACATGTCATTCCTCATTTGAGCGAAGTGCCTTCAAGTTTGCTCTTTACTGGCTCTGTCTCTCAAAAAGGAAGTAAGCTGTGCTTGTTTTCCTGTTGTTTTAGTGTTCCATACTGCAAGGTGTACTGTGCTCCTGTAGTGAATGTCGGGGTTTCAGTGTTACCCCCTATCCCATTGAGCTCTTCATCCTTCTTGTTGTTCAAGTTTAGGGCGCCAAATTCAATGCCTGCAGTAATCTTGTGCTTCTTAGCCTATACTTGCGTCTTTTGACCTGATTATTGTCGGCAGATATACGTTTCCATTATTCATGGTTGATATCAACTTGTTTCAAGGAACAGTTTTGTCAATGATGGTTATAATTGTCAGAAATGGTTGGTCTTACTGTTAGTATATTTTGTTTTTGTATTAAGTGCTCTTTGTGTATGATGTTTTTCCTCTCTGAAGGTCATTCCCTGGGGTGATTTGGATTCACTGGCGATGTTACAGAGACAGTTGGATGTTGACATCCTGGTAACTGGTCATACTCATCAGTTCAAAGCCTACAAGCACGAGGGTGGCGTTGTTATAAATCCTGGCTCCGCCACTGGTGCCTATAGTAGTTTCACTTATGATGTAAACCCAAGCTTTGTGCTCATGGACGTTGATGGCTTGCGAGTTGTGGTCTATGTTTATGAACTAATCGATGGCGAAGTTAAGGTTGACAAAATTGATTTTAAGAAGACGGCCAATTCTCGGACATGACACAGACACCTGTTGTAATGAGCTGATTCTTAAACCCTTGTATGACTATAGAGGTAGAAGCCTTGACATAATTTTTGTAAATCTTAAAAGCATCTATTTTATAATTTCGATGAATAAATGTATTAATTTCTGTTGGTAAGTCTTCTACATTATTTTCTGATATCAAAGGCATCTAAATGAATTACCATTATTTCAACTTGATTAATAACTTAATCTTAAAACGGTTGCCACTTCCAATTATGATTGTTTTAATTTTGTAATGAAAATGGGCGTAGATTTTGTATAAAGAGAATTACTAAATCGGTGTTTGTGTAGTTTAGGTTACTAGTTACATACTTAGGTACTCCAAGATCCTACGCAACAAAATAGCAAATCCAACAGCTTATTGGATATTTGTACGCCATTTAATTAGGAAATGGAAAGTAATTTCATGTTAATGTTCCTATTTCCTTGTATTCATACTATTTAAACACTTTAGTTATAAACCAACTGTTGAAATCAATTGGTAAGGGTTGTTTTCGTTTAAGTGAGGTCTTGAGTTTGAATTCTAATAGATGCAGTCACGTTGAATTAGTTGTTGGGAAACATTTATCTTCTTTGTGGACTTGCCCGAATTGAACCTGATTAGTCAGACTCCAGTATACTCTGAATAAAAAAAAAACAGTGTATCCATACTAAGGTGAGCAAAAATACATGGGGCCATATTATTAAATAATAAAAAAAAAAGTCTTCTAGTATTCCGCATTGGTGCAGGCCTAATTAGGTATTATTGCCCGAAATGGGAAATGATTAGTCCTAAATCATTTATGAAATTACCTAATCCTTTTGTATTAAGGATACACTCTCTGATACATATATAGCCCACATAATTGTTTGATTATATATATGCAACTTAATTTCCAGCATTTTATTTTAATACATTAAACTTCTTTGCCTGTTTTCATCAGTCTTCAATTCCCATCTTCTTCTTCTTCTACTTCGCAGGATCCTTTCGTTAGTGTATTTTTTGCTCTTTTCTTTGGATTCCAATTTAATTTCTCGTCATCAACACAATGCACGTACGCCAACGTCTTCATCTTAATATCGCTCCTATCACGCCAGCAGACGTGGACACAGACAGGGAAGCATCAGTCAACCGCCCAAACGAGCTCTATTTCGACTTATCTTACCAAGTGAAGCACCAAGCTTATGTTGCTTATAGCGATGGTAGACCACGGTTCTCTCTTGGTTTTGTCAACGATGGTCGCTGTACATTCACAAAATCTTTCTCCATGGATTGTGAGTTGTTCAATAGTCATCCCATGTCGACCATTTATCTTTCGGCTATGTTTTCTCGTGTCAAGATAGATTCAAGTTTCCATGAAGAATTAGTGGAGAAGATAACAGAAAGAGTGAGCTCGTTGATTACAAATAGCAATTTCTTGGCCTTCGACGTCAAAATACTGAAGCATTGCATGCATATGCTTCAAGAACAAGAGGTGACTAATCATGTTATGAGGCGGTCAAGGTTAGAATATGAAAACGAAAATTGCGGTATGGTGCCGACTGCTCCAAATTCTAGGAGCTTGAAGCGTATGGAAGTGGGGGCAGCTGATCATGGTGAGATCATTGAGACTCCTGACGCAAACGATGGCCGTGAAAAAAAGAAGAGACGAGTTAGTAAAAGAGAAATCTGTACGGTTTGCTTGGAGGAGCTCGAAGATTTTGCTTCCGAGATGCCTTGTGGTCACCTTTTTCATGGCAATTGCATCGATAAGTGGCTAGAGAGTAGCC
>CATIWK010027572.1:0-17270 GCA_949634005.1 Mallotus japonicus | reverse complement strand
TTTTTTTTCCGTAACTTTCTAGTGCTTGTTATGGACTTAATTGTAACATTTATAATCTTCTCATATCTAATATCTTAATTAATACCACACATATTACATGCATTTTTCATGACTTAAGGATAATTATTTGTTTCAATTGAGTTCATATCATCCTAAACTTTTTAATTCTCACTCTTCACTTTATTTTTGCTTTTAATCCCTTTTATTCTCATAATTTTACTCATTTTGATTGTCATCAAAATTCAAAAATTCTCGCTCCTTGACTGAGTACAAGTCATAGCTAGACCTGGTACACTAGTCTAGCTATATATATTAGCTTATACATAAATTCAATTAATAACGATGATGAATGTAAATGTATCTATAGTTAGGATACGGGTGTTACAGAAATAAAATAAAATAAGAGGAAAAATAAGAAAAAAATAATAAAATAAAAATTTGTAAAAAAAGAAAAGAAAAAATAAAAAAGAAGAGAATGAAAACCGCCAAGAAATTGATAAAAAAAAAAAAAGCAAAGAAACAAAAAGAAAAATATGAGTGCAATTGTAAAAATATAAAGGACAAATTTATAATTTACACGGAATAATTTTGTAATTAATGAAAACTTATGGTATTTTGTTAAAAGGGGACTTTGTAATACCCTAAAGGCATAGATGCTTTTAATTTTTTAGCCATTAAATTAAGACATAAATTATAGGTCATTAGATTGAAATTAAATAGAAGACCTACAACCTATAGAGAAGGTTACCATCACAGTTAATAAAAATATTTTTCTAACGGAACTTTTTTCTTAACGATCCAAGTTATAATTATAATATCGTCATTTTTAAAACTAATAGACTAAAACATAATATATGGTGAACCATAAAATAATATATGATTGACCATAAAATATTAACTAAAAAATATAGCAGGGAATATAAATTTTATTAATTTTTGTAGTGGTTAACCACACAATATCACAAAATATCAAGTAAAAAGACAAAAGAGTATATATTCTACTAAATATTCCCATATTATAGAAAATTCATAATAAAATGATACTTGGCTGACCATAAAATGATATAGGTTGACCACATACTATCAAGCAAAAAAATTTGGTTGACCATAGAAAATTAATTCCTAAAAATTTGATATTTATTTTTGCAAAATTAATTTTATGATTTAATTAGTTTTTGTAAAATTAACATTAAAATTATTTTAAGTAAAATTAATTTAAAAAGTGTTAAAGTATTAAGAATTTAGATTAGAATAAGTTTGAAATTTCAATAATTAGTGATAGAATGTGTTTTAACTTAATTTGCTATATTTAGGCTGTTGATATGTCTTAGGATTATCTTCCATAGTGAATGACATGTTTCGATATTTTTATATTTTTTCTAGTACTATTCGATTGTCGCTTTACTATTTTGTTATTTTTTCTATTACATTTTATCTTTGTAAATGTCGTAGATAGCGCATGGATGTAAATCTTGTTATGATAATTTTTTTTTTTTGAAAAGATCAGTAGTTTTTTAAGAATTATCAAAACCAAGAACAGACATTAAGTAGTCAAGTGGGTATTCCCAAATAACAACGCCTGACTAAGAAAGAGTTGCCTTAACACAATTGTGAGCAACTTGGTTTGCCATTCTCCTAATGAAACGAAACATAATATCAACAAAACAATGAATCAAATATTGGCAATCACTAATAAGCAAACCCATTGGAGAAGGATCTGTCTTAGGATGAAGAAAGTGAACCACAGTACTGGCATCACCTTTAACAACTACTCTGTCATACTGCTTCTCCTTTGCCCACCTGAGAGCCTCTCGAAAGCTTAGAGCTTCTGCCTCTTTAGGACTAAAAGAACCAGATAGGCTCTAAAGTCTTGTTGCTATGAACTCCCCAATAGAATTTCGAACAACACACCCTAAGCCCACCTTATTTCACCTTTTTAGTACTGCTGCATCAACATTTAATTTCAAATACCCATCAGCAGGCTTAGTCCACCTAACATATCCACCAACCAAGTCTTGAACTGCATTAGTAGAACCTGGGCTTCGACTTTTAGCAGCATCCCACTAAGCAAGTAACTGACCTGTTGTATTTAAAATGACAGAGTAATCCATGTGTAGATCACTCCAAACCACATTATTCATATTATACTAGAGCATCCATGCTATCATTGCAAATAAACGACACTCCTCCATAAGCCATTTATCAAAAATCATATTAAAACACTCTATAATAGAATTCGGCCACTGATAGCATTTACCATTCATCATTAAATTCAAGCAATAATTGCAACTTGGCAGTGAAATAATAAGTGTCATAGAGACTCACGTTCACAACGACAAACTAGGCAAGAAACATCACAATAAATACCTATACCATTCAATGCAGCTCTTGTCGGCAATATATTTAGCAGACATCTCCACAAGAAATTGTAAACCTTAAAAGGCACATCTAATTGCCATACCTTCAACCATAAATTATGATTCCCATTCACCTCTGAGCCTTAAATCATTTTATAACATGACCTAATTGAAAATTTTTCATTATTAGAAAAATGTCAATACCAAGAATCAAGAGCTTGTTTGTAACTCAAAGGCACCAGCATAATATGATGCACATCCTCCTCCATAAATAAATCCTCTAAAATATCCATGTCCCAACACCTATTGTTGACTTGAATCAAACTACTCACTTTTACATCTTCAAGACCAACAACATGCGAAGAACTAATAAAGCCTGATCTCTCATCGAGAAGCCTTATGATAACATTTGTTTTCCAAGGTTTTATTAAATTTAGGCCTAGATCTATTCTTTTGCATTTTTTTTCTTTTTGATGTATTTACTAAAAAAAGTCATATAATAATTGTAATTATCTTTTTTCTTCATACTTTTCATTATTATTGCTATGGATGGATGCATATGTGTTTGTATATAATTTGTCAAACCAAAACTAGAGCAATGCAAAAAGTGCAATGGGTATTAACTAATAAGAAGTAGCCAAGAAGAAACGACTTTTCGAACTCAAAATCTTTATTTAGAGGATAATTTTTGTCTGAGTTCGAGATTATCTCTCATTTGTTGAGCGATTGGGTGATGACTACCTACACGAGACTTTTTTGAGTTTTCAAAAGGATTCTTGCTTCATCCTTAAAGGCATATTTGAAACTCTTTCCAGTGTCAAGGTCGCATCTCACTTTGATCTCTGGACACCTCTGGCTCACTCATAATGGCAACTCCACTGAGGATTGAAGATATATAATGATTTTGAAATGGACTACTTCTTATGGTATTCCTATCTTTAAGGTACTATAGAAGTGTCCAAGTTACAATTGATTAATTTATAACGTGGTTAACTATATCATAAGAAAATTCATCTTCAAAAACTTTACAAATAAAATTCTAATTTAAGTTAGATTAGAAAGTTATAATAAGTTAATTGATTAAAAAAAACCATAAGAGTAAATTATGAATTTTAGAAAAAAATTAAAATTAAAATTTTCAAAACTCTAAATTAAATTAGTAAAACATAAATATTTTTATTTTAAATAGTTTTTCTCTAATTCTTTTGGGAATTCAAATATACAAAATAATAATATTTTTAAATAAAAAATAATAGAAATAAATAAAATCATTTTAACGGTTTTAGAAGATATTAACAATTTAATAAAAAAAATATTCTTCTTAATGAAATTTTTAAAAATAAAATTTATTTTTAAAATAAAAATTTGTTTTTAAATAATAACATCATCTAAAAATATATGTTCATGTTAAGTTAATTTCTCTTATTTATTTCATATCTTTTTTCAATTTGTTATCTTTAATTTTGAACAATATTATGAATTTGGACACTTAATTATATACATATTCAATTTTTTGAAGTTCTTTATGCCAAATATATATAAAAAAAGATTTTTTTTAAAAAAATAAAAGATTAAATTGATTGACTATTTATTTTTATTAATGTTGATATTTCTTTTGTTAGGTGTACTAATTATTTATTTTTTAATTCCTTTTACAAGTTATAGAATATTTTTACTAACTTTTTATTTTGTTTTAATTTTTTTTATGTTTGCTAGCATGTGATGTGGGTATGCAATTTTTTTTAAGTATTATTATTATTAAATTGTGTGAAGATGTTGAATTGAGTTAATTTTTGTAAAAATATATTTATGATTTATTTCTATATAAGTTCTACTTCAAAAATAATAATTTAATACATATTTAATAATAAACTTTTTTACATTTTCTAATTTTATATCCATTCTTGTCAATTTCAATATTAGTTTTAATTTTATTATTTTTCTTCAATTATTTATCTCCTATTATATACTTTTCAATTATTTGTTAGCACATAAAATCTTACTGCTGTTACTATTCTTTTTAATCTTACAAATCTAACTATTTCTATATTCTATATTCCCTTTATCTTTTATTTTATTTTTTATTTTTTATTTTTTAATTAGGCTAATCATATATTGTTTAACTTATAAATTAATAAAATTATCCTTATTTGTTACATTTCTTACTAATGTTAATGTGAAAACTAAAACTTGACTATTCTTTACATATTAAGGTCGCAGAATAATTAGTAAGATATTATAACTAAATCATTAAAAATTATTCAACATCTTCAATTGATTTGAATTCAGATCTCATTAAGTTCTTACATGCTACTTTTCAATTTTTATTGAAATTCATATTTGATAAAGAAGATTAATTATATTTGTAAATATTTTTCTCATAGTATTTGTTAGATTTTTCAAAATTATTTCCATATGGTTTATCGGAATCTTTGAAGATAATAATAAAGTTAATATCTCCACTACTTACATGAAATAGTATAGAATTATTTACTACATTACCAATTTCAATAAAATCATTTTCATCATTATATTTGTTATTTTCCTAATTCAAGTCATCTTTTATATTTATAATATCAATAATTTTTAAAATATTACTCTATTTGACTTCATTTACATTAAAAAAAAATAGTATTAACCACACGTATTAGATATGTGAAATGTATGTCACTATTAAAATAATGTATATTTGTTTAACAATAAAAAATTAAATTAATTGTAAAACTTGCTATTTTCTCAATTGCAATTTCTGTTATATAATAATTTTATTTTTATTATATATCGATTTGTGGTTTAATTTAAATAATCTCCTAAAGTATATAAAAATATATTTAATTTGATAGGTTAACTTTACAATTTATGGTTGACCATCAATAATATATGGTGAACCACAAATGTTTAATTTAGATTTTAAACCATAACCATAATCTTTTTAAAACTTATAATCGGTTAACCTAATATAACATAACCAGTAACTTTTTTTTTCAAATTAATTTTTTTAAAGGTAGCAATACCTTTAAGGCATTGCAGAAAAATTCTTGTTGAAAACATTTAAAAAGTGTATTTTTATGTAAATTTCTCCATTTCATTAGCAACATAAAAGGTTCCTTGACTATACCAATCAATAGCTTTATTTATAATTAATCATAGAAGTTTCCATGGAAGTGAAAACAATTCTACTAAAATCATTATTATATAACTGAGATCTCAAATGCTACACCTGTCTTTTGAAGAATGTAGGTGAGTAGTAAAATAATATTTTCAAAAAAGATAGCCCGCATTGACATTGCTATGAACTGCTACAGGTACCGTCCACCACCATATCATTTGGTAAAAAGAAGTTTTAGTCACAACCATAATGATGCTTGCCATTTTGTTGTGGTTGTTAGCACCACATAATGATAATGGTTTTAGCATTACACACGCATTATATAGGGCAAAGGAACTCAAGGAACATGACTCTAAGATCAGTTGAGTCACACTCCTAGTGAAAGAAAGATGTTTTACCAATTCAAGATTGCCAACAATGCGGATAACTTCTACACCGCATATCCTAAAAGCTTAATTTAGATTATGGTCACTAACCAAAACCCATTTTCCACGGCAAAGACGTGACATGCCACCATGTTTGAACCTATTGCGTCTCCATCCAACTTCTGGACCATTATTCTGCACATAGATAAAGATAAAAATCTCCCCTAATACAGATTGATAGAAATATTGATGATCATGACATCCTGTTTCAGACAGCAGTAGTATATTTGTCCCACCATGACCTCAAACTGGAATCACCAGCACAACTTCAGAACACACAACTATCTACGAACTGCATGCATTACGCATATTTCTTGGCTAAATGAAGAGGGACCCTCTTCTGATTTCTTATAAAGTTTCAACTGCTGCTCCTATTCTTTTTTTGTTTACTTCACAACATTTCAGGCAAGTATGGATGACGAGGCATTGGAGATTAAGGTGTTGAAGATGAATCATCGCAGAACTGCCTCTTTACATGGAATAACATTACGGATTACTCTGTCTCTGTTTACTATGGTGATGTTGCTATGGTCAATTCGTAGTGGATTCAAACTTGCAACAGATTCAAGCAGGTATTCCGGGTACTCAGATTGGGTGTTTGCTATTGGGGTTCTAACTATGCTTCTCGGTTTCTTGTTTTTGCTGCTCGGGATTCCCATACTAGCCGATTTATTTCTAAATTTGTCAGATCAATTGCAGGAGGAATCTGGAATTCACAAAGGTAGCAAAACAGATATTAACAGTTTCGTTTAGAAGAGTTTTGGATGGATTGTTTCAATGTGATTGCATTTCCTTTAATCCTTGTACAACTTTCTTTGTACCTGAAGCATCAGGATAAAAATGTTAGCTTTTAACTACCTTGTGTTGAGAATCATCAAAATCAAGAGCAGAACATGTCCATTAGAAACAGAATCCAGATGAGTTGTACGCATTCAAACTAGAAATGCATGTTACAATGCAGACTGCATAAATAGAAACCATCCAAAAAGATTAGTATAGAATGAATCCCCTAGAGTGCACAAAGAATTCTTCTTGAAGCATTGCCATAAACAAACTGATGAAATCACCAAAATTTCTGTTTTGAATTCTTAAGTCTTCTAATATTTTCCATCAATACTCTAATAATATTATCATATCTATACTTAGCTTTTCAATATTCTCATTGCAATGGATATAACTTGGCAGCATGGGAGACGAAAACAGTTCCTAAAGTTATTATTGCTGGAATCTTCGTGACTCTGGTGACAGCAATTGTTCTCTGGTGGGCTATTTACACAGGATTTAGACTTGCCACTGAACATAAAAGAGACAGAAAATACCATCTCTTGACAGCTTCAATTGGAGTGGTCACTATCATTTTTGGTTTGACATATTTCATAATCGGACTTCGGATAATTGCAGAGCTAGGACTGGATCTGTTTGACCAATTGCAGCAGAAAGAGAAAAAATGGAATTGGCATCCCTCAAGGTTGAAGCTATTATTTTCTTGAGAATTGCAGATCTTTCTTACCATTTATTCAGTTATGATCATGTGATGCAGAAGAGTTTCAGTATCCTAGTACAAAATCTTGTATCTTCTAATCCAAAAGAACAATATTGACTCACAAATTTAGTATATATTGTTGCTTAACTACTTCCTCATATATCTCATGGCCTCCAAGATATCTTCAAGACACTTATCTGGCTATAATTTTGTAACTCTGCCGTCCATCTGCAGAGAAGATCTTCATTGAACATAATTACCACGAAGGATAACCCCACGAGCGCACCAATAAATAAATAAGCTAACTCTCGAACGGGGTTTATTTATACTCACAGTCCCTAACTTATTACCTATTTCCCATCATCGTTCCAAAAAATCAATTAGGCACACAAAAACCCGTGACTTTTTATTTAGTAAAGGTAATCCCCCATTCGTCGATTTTTCGATGAAATCAACACCAGAATGCTGATGTGGACAAATAAGGGGATGATTATATGGCAAAATTATTTTCAATAATGAACTAAAGGCCACATGAGCCCTTGTCAAACTTTGCTGTGTAAATAAAAAAAAACTCGTGACATGACCTCTGGTTTATTATTGAAAATAATTTTGCCAAATCATCATCCTCTTATTTGCCCATGTTAGCATTTCAGTGTTGATTTCATTGAAAATCAATAAATGGAGGATCACCATTACTGAAATTAAAAGTTATGGGTTTTTATGTGCCCAATTGATTCTTTGGGACGATGGTGGGAAAAAGGGAAAAAGGGTAATAAGTTAGGGACTGTGAGGTAAATAACCCCTCAAATCGTTCAGTCCAATTCCAACCACAATGCAGAAAGCAGGTAACGCATGGACTGTACCACACACTTGCATAAAGAAATATATTTGAATGTGGCGTTCCCCTCTTTTGAGAGATTGTGAATAGGCCAGTTTCTCTCTCAAGTTGATTCTCAATCCGAAGAAGCTTCTTTTCTGGGAGCCATCAATCTTCCACCCAGCTATCAGAAGAAAATTTGTTCTAGAGCCACCGTTAGCTTCCCTACAGATAATACTCACATGAGACAATGGCCTAGTTCACCTCTTTCTGAGCCCAGCAATCCAATGAAATGTTTTCAAGCAGTACCATATTGATTTCTTTACATCTTTCATACTTAACTATCCAACTATTTCATGGAAACTATCTAGTCTTCTAGTAATGTTTTAGTTGTCTTCTCCTTCTCATCTCTCCCCTCATCAGCCACTGGTAAAAAAATCAATTCACCAATGTAGAACTCTGCCCATCACAACTTAGTGAACCAGTCTGCATTGTCAGTTCAGAATCACTTCTCCTTTGCTTCAACAAGATGAAAACTACTAGCACACTGCTTCTAAAAAAATCCCAAAGACCTTTTCTTTCTCACTATTTTTGTATATTTGATAAGTTTCTCCCATTTTTTGACCTTCAAGCTTTCTCAGTCCCAAACAGACCACACCATACCTTTGACATTCACTACCCAGATCACTACCACATGATCCTGATTCCTGGCAACGATTTCCCTAAAGCATTCATCTAATGTGCAGCTTGACGTCCATACTAGACAATTCTCGCAATCTGTTACTTATTCTTCCTAATTTTTAAATTTTAATTCAGGGACTGGCCCTCCATCCTAATTTGACACCAACTAGCAAACCACACTACTCCTTTAGCACACAACCTATCTTTAATACAATTCACTCACTACACAGAAAAATCATATCAAAATATGCTGAAAGGACTGAACTTTATATAACATTTCAACACAAGAACAGTACTAAAACCAATCCCGTTGAAGAATTCAAACAAAAAGCCTTCATCTTTGAATTTGATTACAACCGAAGTAAGCATTAAAAAGGGGGAAAAAAAAAACAACACTAATATCAAAAATTAAGGAATTTCAGATGAGCTTGAAAGGCAAAGGCCAAGGGGTAGACCTGGGCACCTCAACTTTGTCCTTAATACGTTCAATCATTTTCTCTTTCTTTGGCCTTGCGTTTCCGTACGATCCCTTAAATCTCTTCCCTTTCTTTGTCTTCTTGTCCCCCCTCCCACACACAACCGGCGCCGCCGCCGCTACACCACTGATTCTTGCCGTCGATGACAGCGATTGAGTCGCCATCGTCCGCCTCGCTGCTGCGCCGCACCACTGCATCATCGTCGCCATCAGTGCAGTGTTTCTTGGTTCAGTTCACGATCGAGTTAAGACTGGGAAAAAGGGCTTTATCTGTATATTGATTATTTGGGTTAACTACTATAGCGGCCCTGAGGTTTAGTATAATATCCATTTTACTCCTTAAAGGTTAAAATTGGCATTAGAATTTGATTATAACTCTATAATTATTGAAAAATAAAATAAAAGAAAATAAAATCTCATTATGTCCAGTCATTTAAAATTAAAATTAAAGTTTAAAGACACTTCAACCAAGAAGTATTAAATTTATTTTCACCTTAGTTTTTGGATTTATGATGTTACAATAATATATTTTAATATGATAAAATTAATAATGACAGATTCGTGGTGAAGTATAATGACTTAGACTTATTTAATTATAAGTATTTGGATTGAATTATTATTATTATTATTATTATTTAGAAAAGGATTGAATTATTACTTTCATTTTTATACTTGTTCTAAATTTTCATTGATTAAATTTCTTTATTATTTTAAATACGATGAAAATTCAAACAAAGCACATACACATACACATAGGCATAGGCATAGTAAAAAAAAATGAATTCTAATACAAACAAAAATTATATTCAAATTTTATAATGAATTCATAAATTCGGTAATTCCATGTCCGATTCTATAAAATTTGGTATACATTTTGCATGAATAAGAGAGTAAAAGTGTCAACTTTGAAAGAGTAGAAACCAAAGTGTATGTATGATAAGCCAAATTCATGGATGTTTTAGTAATTAATCCAACGTTTTTCTGTGGCGGGTCCTGCTGGAGTCGGGGCAAGTATGTTTGATTGATAATGGGTTGGGTCTTGAGGGCCTTTGTAGAAGAGAAGAGGCCCACTTTCAGACACAAGAAATGGCAAGGATCATGATATTGGGGTGTTGTGGTGGATGCTGGATGTGGGTGATGCTGCTTGATGTGGCTGCCAATCGAACACGATGATCAAAAAGGAACGTACTTCTTTATTAATAATTTGTTAATACAAAGAAACCCAGATGCTACATTTAATCAGTAACTTAAGAAAGGCAAAATTTTGGTAACTTGTAAGGATAGAAATGGAGATGTCATCCAGAGCTGCCACTTCTTTGACATGGACCTACTCCATCTCTCCTCCTTCCCTTCACATTCCCCAATCTTTCTCTGTCAGTACCCTTCACTGTTATTTCTCTTTTCTTTAAAGAATTTTATGTTCTTTCTTTTGTTTATGCAATGGTAATCTTGTTTTGCATTGTAGAGGCATGATAATAGGAGATTGAGTGTTTCTTGTGCTTCTGAGAAAACCCAAAAGGTATGCTCTTCTTCTTTTTCTTCTTCACACTTTGCTTCCCCCTTAATGTCTCTTATGGCTTTGCTTTGCATATTGTGGTTTTTATAGATTAATATATTATTAAACCATTTAAACATTGAGAGGGCATAGTAATGATAATGGCATCACTCATGTTTTGTTGTTTTAGCAATGGCTTATTCACAGAGGGCATGTACATTGCTTTACTTTAAAAAACATTTATGTGCTTGTAAATTGTACTTGGGTATTGTTGGCAATTGCAATTGTGAAGACTGGGATTCAGCATCTTCAACTTGTTCAAGTTGGCTACTTGCTCTATATATATTATCCTTCTTGGCATTCAGTAGAACTATGTTTTGGTGCTATATTTTCCTGATGTTTAAATTTGAGCAATTTAAGATTCCTCACTGCTCTGGCTTCTTATCTAACTAAAGTTAAATATTTTATTTGCATAAGACCATAGCTGAGGTCTGTGCTTCAGTTCTTGGAACATTTTTTCTGTAAACTGGTACACAAGCATAGGCTGATAATTGCTAGCGGGGATGACAGGCTGATAGCGTGTGCTTTTCTTATTTAAGAAGTTACAAAGCACCTAGGATTTTCATCTAGGATAGGTTTATTCCTTGGAGAGTGTGTTTGACTCTATATGTATGTTGATGTAGGCAAATCAAATGACTGTATCAGTAACAGGAGCTACAGGTTTTATAGGTCGAAGATTGGTGCAAAGACTGCATGCAGGTTTTCTCCATACTACTGTAATTCTTTAAAACAAAAGGTCTACATTTACTTTGTTTTTGAGCACATGTAATATGCTGTACTCATTTAAATATTCCTTATTCAAGTCATTGTTTTTGTTTGAGATTTGCAACATTTTTGTCCGCATCTCCATGACATGCTGCAGATTCTTTGTTATAGTTGGCTTCTTTTCTACATTACTTCTATACTACTTTATAATTTGATTTTCCAGGACCTAATGTTGTTAGTAATGAGGATGAATTTGCGATGCACTGTTCAAATTTACTGCACACTTGTTTTCAATTTCACCAAAATTGTACCAAAACATGTTGCATGTGAAATCTACATTACCTTTCCTGATTTAGTTAAATTTGTTGATGGTCCTCTACATTAATTGGCCTATATAGAGCTTAGCTTTTCTATAGTTCAAATTTGATTTGCTTTATTTCCTGTAAAGTGCCAACTGAAATGAGCTGAGATAGATTTGGTTTTGATTTGCTTTAACTGCAGATAACCATAATATTCATGTCTTGACACGTTCCAAGTCTAAGGCAGAGTTAATATTTCCGGGTAAGAAGGTAATGAATGCTCTTGGTTTTCTGCATTTCTGTTTTGAAGTCATAATTTTTATAAAATTTTACTGATAAAAAGGAGTTGTGTGAGAGTGTAAATATAAGTGGATGCAATTCCTTTTTTCAATTAAAGAAACATACCTTTCTAAAAGGAAAAAAAAAAAGAATATATTGTGTATGTTAGGTTTCTATTTTCTTTCTTTGTTCAAACCTTAGCTTGCTCTATTGTGATTTTTAAATAAAAAACTAGCACTTCTCATGTAATTCTTGAACTTTTTCTTTTAATTAGTTTTTTCCTTCTACATGTTTGAAATTGTAGGCAAGGACTTCCCCAGAATCATAATTGCAGATGAGCCAGAGTGGAAAAAATGCATTCAAGGTTCAAATGCTGTTGTAAATTTGGCTGGAATGCCCATAAGTACAAGATGGTCATCTGAGGTTAGTGTTGTGGCTTGTTGAGTTGTTCCTACTTCAATGCTTAATCAAGCTATTAAGGTGCCACTCGCATGATACATTAAAATGTCACACTTTTCTGTTGGGTGTTAGATGCACATAGTAGCTTGGGCATGGGTTGTGTTGCACTTTAAATGCTGAACCAAGGCGCCTTTTCATTCAATGCAGATTTCATAGGTTCCATTTTGTTAGGAATTATATTTCATAAGCGTACGCAATTAACAGTACATGATGTAGAATGTATGTTTGTGATAGTGCATCTTTCTGTATCTTTCTGAATGAGTACCATTTTATGTTATTCTTCAATTTGGCATCGGTAGTCAGTCAAACATATTAGCATCTTATTCTCATAGATGAAACATCTCCCTTGAAGGATTATAGAAATCTCTTAATGTATTGCAGATAAAGAAAGAGATCAAGCAAAGCAGGATTAAGGTCACCTCAAAGGTAAGGAATTATTTCCCTTGCAACTCTCTTAGAAGGTTCCCATTCTTCCCCTGAAAAGAGTGTTACTAATTCAAAACATCAATGAGTGGGTGGTTTGTCTAATTTTTATTCATCTAGCTTTTTTAAATGATTTTGAAGGTTGTAGATCTGATAAATGATTCACCAGAAGGAGTTCGGCCTACTGTCCTTGTCAGTGCCACAGCTGTCGGATACTATGGTTTGTAGTAATGCAGTTTCCCTCTCATGTTTTCACTTACAGTTAATATTTTAGGTTTCATTTACTTTTTCTTACACCCTAATCTGTATGCTTGTCCTTGGAGATTTTACTAATTCATCCCTCTATGTTTTCTTCTTTCAATTAATTTAGTATTTTGTGTGATTGAACTGGAACTATGAAACTTAAAAGTAGGAGGAGATCATCGTACATCTTCTTCTTGATATGGAGATTATAGTATTTGATTTACTCAACTAGCATGGTTAATAACATATCTAATTTTCCTTTTTTTCATATTCGTTTTTCTCCCTATGCCCTTCCCCACTCTTCAGGCAATAGTGAAACACAAGTATTTGACGAGCACAGTCCATCTGGAAATGACTACTTGGCTGAGGTAATTTAGACATGATTCAGTGCCTATGGTCTAGATATTCAATTTTTATAGAATGCTTGAAGTCAATGTCCTGAACATTTTGCTGTGTTATGTGCATGACAATAAGTTAATACCTTTTACATCTGTCGTTTGGCAATTTTATACGAAGACACCATTGCAATGACTTAGAAAATTACCTACTGGTGCATTCTTATCCATCAAGGGAAAATAGATTTGCTAGCTTCAACATGTCCATGCACATGTATTTACCACACAAAATGTTATCATGGAGTTTTTGTATCATGGAATATCTGTTGAGTACTATTGAGCATTATGTTTTCTTCATATAGGTTGGCCACGTTCTCCTTCAAACTAATGTGTCATATGACATCCATAATTTGACAATTTGGTTTCTAATTTTTTGAATAAAAAATTCATTCTGAAGAGTTAGGTTGATACAGCACCTTTTGGTATCCGGTTAAATTCCCCATGAATTTACTAGCTTAGCCTTACAAAAATCTAAGCAGGATGAACAAACTGTATTCTAGGATGAATATTGATGCATCCACATGAATCTACTAGATTCCTTTCCTAACAACGTTACTTGACTGGAAGAAAAAATTATCAATCAAGCTTGTAGTGGTAGTGTTCATTTTCAGTCTATGGTTGTCTCATCTGACATTAGCATTGCTAATATGTGGGCATTACCATGCTGCTCAGGCCAAACAGCTAAAACATCTGCAAAATCATTGTATTTAATTTGTGTGTGAAGGCAAGGTCAACTAATGTAGGATTTTTTACACTTCATAATATCTGTACATCTGAAAAATGAAACTGCCCGGCAAACCAGTTCCTCGTGATATAGGCCAATATTTTAAAATGCCATCTACTTGGCTCTCATGCATCTTTCTCTTAACTTAGTTTATAAAGTAAAATGCAGCACACTCTAACCATGTTTCAGACATGAAATTCAATAATTCCTTTTTGACTTAAACTAACATACTGATCATTTCAGGTATGTAGAGAATGGGAAGCAACTGCCATGAAAGTAAACAAGGATGTAAGATTAGCACTTATTCGCATTGGTGTCGTTCTGGGTAAAGATGGGGGTGCCTTAGGTACATTGTCAACTTTCCTTGTCTTTCACTTCTATTCTGTCTGATGTGAGAGAGAGGAGAAGTTATTGTTGATTTTAGCCATCTACTTGCAGCTACTTGATACCATCAATTTCCAAATAAAATAAAAGGATGATTTCCAAATGTTATATAATCAATTCCAGTTCATTGTCAATGGATATACTGAGCTAGAGTAAAATCATAGGTTCGCTTCGCTTGGTGACACTAAAATCCTTTGAGGCTTTGCTAAAAATTCATGAATCATTATTAATCTTCCAAATATATGTATATCATTATTTATTTAATTTTTACCATATTAAAATGCTTGTAAAAAGATTAATATATCATTTATTAAAACATGTATTATATAAAAATACAACAAAATCAATTTACGATTTCTGGATTTCTACACACTGTTGTTAGAATCTTACGATTCGAGTCAATTTACCCCAAATTCGATACGAATCTATAGGCGAATCTAAAAAGTATAAGAATCTATACTGAATCGTACGATTCAATGATGAATCGTAAGAATCGATAAGAATCTACGATTCTCACCGATTCTTATTTATTGAATAAAATAAATCTTATTTAAGAAATTATGCAATTATGAGATTGAAATTCCTTTTTCACTTTTCTTTTTTGAACTTAATGAAGCTAATTAATATGATTAACTTTATAAATTCTATTATAATCATTATTTTTTGTTTATTCTTTTAATTTGGAAGACTAGCAATATCAATTTGGATTTTTATCATGATTTTTATGGGGTAAAAAATATATTGATATATTTATAGTATTAGCTTTTATATTTTTTTCTTCTTATATATATATATATATATATAAATGATCATTGTAAATTCTATTATTTATATTATATTTAATTTATTGTATCATTAGAAATTTTTAATAATGTTAACTAGTATATATTAAAATTAAGTAGTACCTTATGTAAAATATACTTTTTACGTAAAATATACATTTTAATTAATATTATTAATACGAACTAAATCTTACTATTCGATTCGTAAATTGGGAATTTCGAATCTCGATTTGACAACTATGTTTATGATTATATTTTTTTAAATAGATTTGAGCATTTAGATTAAGCAGTTAGTGGATAAGGACATGAATTAATCATTAATGGTGAATGCAATGATCCTCTAAAAATTTGGTGGAAAATTCAATGTTACTATCTTTGATTTTGAACTTTATTAATTTATTCATTTTCATTAGTTTGCATATATCCCTTTGCTAATGCTATTGCAAGGTGATTTCCCATTTCATGAAACTAGAAAAAAAAAAAACAAAAGACAATATTAAGATTTTGAATATTAGTTATGATGAATGAATAATTTCTGACATTTTGAAGTACATTTGATTCCTGCAGGTTTGCAACCTTGAATTGAGGGTAGGGTGTGAATCAGGATTGCTGCAATGGACAAGACAGCAATTGCCCTTGAAGCTGTTAGCAAGGAAACTGTTGATCTGGTATAAATTTATGAATATATCTGCTTGTTTTTCCATCTAAAACTGTAGTTTGCTTGATTTTTGTCACAAGCTCCTGAAATAGTAAAAATTGGGAAAAGGTGCAAATAACTCATTCAAGTTTTAACCTAAGTGCTGATATGCCATTAACGTTATCTAGGGTTTTTTTACACCATTAATGTTATAAAAATGGAGCGCATAACCCACCGAACATTATGTGACAGCTAGGACCCATAACTTCTTGGCTACAATTAAGTCTTGTAACTTTTTTTTTAGTACAATTAAGTCCTATAGATTAATGAAATTTTAATTTTAAGGGTTACTAACAAAAAAAAATTGATAATTTTTTTTAAAATATCTATATAACATAATTGTAAAATTTTAAAAATTTTTAAACCTATAAAATATATTTTTTTAATT
Source organism: Mallotus japonicus (assembly GCA_949634005.1). Lineage (NCBI taxonomy): Eukaryota > Viridiplantae > Streptophyta > Magnoliopsida > Malpighiales > Euphorbiaceae > Mallotus > Mallotus japonicus. Next base: position 590 of record CATIWK010027572.1, on the reverse strand, counting down.
TTTTCTTGATTTTAAAAAACTTTACAATTAAGTGATATATATTTCAAATAAATGACCAATTTTATTCATTAATATAAATAGCAAATTGATAATTAACCCAAAAATTTAATTTCAATGGTTGACTAATTTTTTTTTAAATTTCATTAATTAGTTTAAATTTTTAAACCTACAAAATAAGTGATAAATAAAATTTTTTTATTTAATTGTTAAAATTAAATTTTTTTAGTCCCAAAAATTAATATAAACAATGTGATATACTAATTAAGTTATCATAATATACATTTCTTAATTAACTAGCAATTTTTTTCAACACCCAAAAATTAAAAAATTAGCTTAGAGTATAGTCTTAAACTATCCCTCCATAGTCAAAAACTATAGTATTTTGAACATATAACCACTTTACAGTTAAAAAAAAAACCTATAACCAATTTTGACTATAAAGGGATAGTTTTTTTTTTTTTTTTTTTTTGACTATAAAGGGATAGTTTAAGAATATACTCTAAGCTAACTTTTAATTTTTGGGTGTTGAAAAAAAATTGCTAGTTAATTAAGAAATGTATATTATGATAACTTAATTAGCATATCACATT
>CATIWK010027560.1:0-12724 GCA_949634005.1 Mallotus japonicus | reverse complement strand
TTTTGTCTCTGAGTAAAGCAACAACCTGAAAAGTAAATATTACCTACTGTTCTACAAATAAATAATGTGGTCCGTCCATCCTGATATTCATATCTGCTTATACACTGAAAGACTGGAACTTCAGTTGTTTTCAGTTTATTGTATGATGTTAATCAAGATTGCTTCAACAACTGAAGACTATTATTCATTCTACATGACTATTACATACTTGTTTACAAGCCGACAGACATCCTTGTAAGAAGACTTTTCACTGTTTGATAGAACAGGTAAACAACACTCTATAGGATCATGGCAGAAGTGTCTATGTTCAACTGCCTTCAACTTCATCCTTGAGGCTTTCTAACATGGTATAATTTGGCCTTTGTATACTGTCTTGCTGTCATGGATGTAACTTAACGTGAACTAGAAAAACAAATTCCAAAATTTCACCCAGCCTTTTCTTCTGGGCATTATGCAAGAATCAAGGAAAAAAAAGCTCTAATTGATTTTATACCTGAAATACAAGAATGTATTAGTTTCATCCTGCAGAAAAGTCAATAAAGTTGAGCAGAGCCTTCTACCAGTGCGAAGTTGGGTTTGTGCTCGCTGTATTCAACTATGGCTGAAGGTGGAAGACGTCCAATGCAGATTTCATGCACTGTTGCAAAAAGTGGAAACAACTCTAGCCAGCCACGGTGACTTAAAACTTCATATACCTCTTGTGCTGTTGAAACACCCTTCAATGTAGACAACCACAATTGAGAAATAGTTACCTTTTGACAGTTTCTTTCTAAAACATAATAAATCTTCGAAACTACTATTTTTCCACTTCATTTTTAGTGACTGGATGCATAAAAATAAAAGTGATGTTCCATTTGGGTTATGCAAAAGTGCACCAACCAAACAGTATAGCTTTCCACGTCCAATGCAATTTACAGCATAATTCTGTCACATTACATGTGTTCCTTATGAAGAGAAAGTTAATTGAGAAGCATTTGATCTATTGTTCTTAACTCATAAACCCTTTATGATTGTATGCTTGGAAAAGGAATTCATTCAGCATTTTTACCAAGTACCTGTAATTTTTGACCCTGCAACATCTCTGCCTCAAGCTCATCAAAAGACCTGCAGAAGGGAACCAGCAGGAAAAGATTAAACCCTTCACATTCCTTTATATTTTTTCACACCAAGTAGCAAAAGTTTACCTTTTTCCCCCATTTTTCGCAAAAGCCTCCGCAACCTTCCTGTTTCTTCCTCCCACTGCCACAGATGATATAATTTTATTGAAAGATAACTTTGTACTTAACAAAGAACAAAGAAAACTAGGTTCTTCCTTACAGCATGTCGTGATGACATCAGCTACACCACAGCTTTCGAAGAATGTGCTGTCCTTAACAGATGAAAACAACAACTTGGAGAAGGCTCTCATCTCCCTCAGACCAATTCTCATTATTGCAGCCTAGAAAGTCATATGGACAGTTAAGGTGCATGAGAGATGCAATAAAAAGTGGTGCTAAATCTTATTATGATTGTTCACATGTACCTTTGTGTTATTTCCCATTTCCAGACCGTCAACAAAGCCTGCCCCCATCAGAGGTCAGTATATCATTGCTGTCAAGAAATTAATTGATAATATGGGAAATGGATTCCTGTATACAAACCTGCTGCAAGTGCCACAACATTCTTCAAGGTTCCACATAGTTCGACTCCCTCCACATCTTGGACCTACACATTCGTACAAGAAAAAACAATAAGATTACTGTGATTCATACTATCAATTAAGGTATACTTTCCATTTGAAAGATAGCCATCAACAACTTTTAAACGTATCGGAATTTGCCACATTCTACCACAACATTTACACCAGATAATAATAGGTGATAAACTTATCATATGAATTTTATTTCTCTGACTTTGACTAGAATGATAAACTTCTTTCATGAAACTGATGGATAACAGCAAGAGAACATATTTCTGTTTTACTTACAGCTGTGACCATGAAGTAAGGAGTACTAAACAATTGAACCCATTTCTCTGCAATCTCCCTATTCGTTCTGTATCCAACCGTGGCCTCACTGAACTTCTCAACAGCAATCTGCAGTAAGCACCATCTAATCAGAAACCTATTAGTGAAAGCAAATAACTCTAAAATACTCCAAATTTGGTCAATTACTTCATTTGCAATATTTGCTCCCATTAGCACACAACAGTTAACCGCAAGCTGCTCAGAAATAAGACTAGAGATCATGCAAGGGCCTTCCATCTTGACCTCCATTCCTTTGATAAGTGAGATAGCCTCTACGCCTTCCTTTATTTTCCCAATGAGATTCTTGCATATACCCTCCATGAACTGATGCGGAGTCACAAAGACCAACATATTTGCATCCCTAACTGCATAATCTCTTAGTCAGATCTACCAGAAGGCAACAAAGATCCACTAGCATCAGCAAATCATGAAATTGAATACCTGCATTTTCAATATCAGGGTCCGCCACAACATTTTTTCCAAGCTTTATCCCGGGTAGATATTTAACATTTTCCTACAAAAGAAAATGTGAAGATCACAGTAAAAGACGTATGTTGCAAAACCAAAATGCAATACAATTCATTTGAACTCTTACATTGGTTCGGTTAATAACATCTGTTAGCTTCTCACCACTTGGCAATGTCTCTTCAAACACCCACATCCGCACTTCATCTGAATTCGATTAGAAACATTCAAACTGGATCATTAGGTAAAGGTTTGTGACAAGAAAAGACACACTGCCTTATTGGAATTGCATATCTTTGAAACACACACACAAATTCTAATCGCCATCAATAAATAAATGTGAATGAAGAAAGTTATTACAATAAAAACAAAAACACACACGCCCACACAGAGACAATGACAAGAATTAAACATGACAAACAAGATATAACAACACACTGTCCAACACAAATTTGACAATTAACAATGAATTTTTTTTTTTTTTTTGAGAAAAAACAAACAAATAGGAAATTCCAATAGCTACCCATAAATGTACGCAAAATCAAGAAAGATATCATTACAACAAACAATAAAGAAACGAGACCACCCATAAATGTATGTGAATCAATAAAGGTATTAATATTAGAATAAACAAGAAAGAAAGAAAGAAAGAAACATATATAGAATAATACCATGAAAAGAATTAAGCTTGAGGGTGTTAGAAGCAATGAGCTTAGCAGCAACACTACCCCAATTGCCACTACCAACAACAGTAACTTTAGACATTTGAGGAGGAGCAGCAGTAGCAGTAGCAGAATTGTTGGAGAAAGCAGTGATTCTTGAAGCAGATTCTTGGGCTTCAGGGGCAGCAGCAGGAGGAGGAGCCATGGAAGAAGAAAAAGAAGAGAAAAAAGAGGAAAGAAGAGAAGGAGAGACTGAAGACGAAGAAGAAGAAGAGGAGAAGGAACGGTAATAAATGGGAATGGGAAAGAGAAAACGCATCGGGGCGGAGAAGGCAGACACGTTTCGTTGTGTTCTATGTGTTGTTTTTTGTTACATTTTACATGTTCAGTTCCTTGGCGGTCTCATCTATGTTTCGTCTTCGCTCCCTTCCTGTTAATTGGTTGGCCCCATTTTCTGTTTTTTTTTTTCTTGAATTTTTTTAACTACTTTATTTAGGGTGGGTATCGGTCGGTTCGGTTACAAAAAGACTAAAGAGGTGATTTCACAAATCGAACCGAACCAAATGCACTAGGAAAATTGATTGGGTCGGTTGCCGAACACAGCCGGTTATTTTGATTCGATTAATTGGTTTACATCGGTTTGAACTTTAATGGACTGGGTTTAAAAATTGCGAAACTAAATATAAAAGTAATAAAATATTCATTAATTTTAAAGTTAAACAATACAACTAAAATACTTAATACAAATAATATTAGGAAAAATTACAAATTTGGTGTCTCAACTTTTGTTATTTTTCTATTTGAGTGTCTGAATTTTTTTTTTTTTTTGCAATCAAGTGTCTGAACTTTAGAAAAACATACTAATATAGTGTCTCTGACTGATTTAATGTTGAACGTGTGCCCAGTTATATCAAACAGGATTCACTTTTATCCCAGTCATTAACCATGTCATTTGCTACATGTGTTACATTATTTAAAGGATAAAATTACACTTATTCAGTCACCCTCCATGTCTACGGTGGAAGTTAATGTTTGAGATTATTTTTGTCAATTCATAATCTTTAATAAGGTTAATTTTTTCCTTTAAATAATGCAATATATATGGCACATGACATGACCAATAATTGTGATAAAAGTGGGTTCTGTTTAATCTGAGTCAGCACCCAGTCAACATTAAATCTGCCGGAGACACTACATTGGTATGTTTTTCTAAAGTTCAAACACTTGATTGCAAAAAAAAAAAAAAAAAAAGGTCAAACACTCAAATAGAAAAACCACAAAAGTTGAGACACCAAATTTGTAATTTTTGCATAATATTACATAATTTTGACCAACAAACCATTAAAGGCCTAAATATGTGATTTACAAAAAAATTACCTAACAACATGAATGGCCCTATATATATACAAAATATACAAAAGAAGCCTGCAATATAAAAAAAACCCATGCAGCCAGTATACAAAAAAATCATTTAGTATGCAATATACAAAAAACAAATATGCAGGCAATGACATCATGTTGAAGAATCTTCCTGCTGCAAACTGCAAGACTAAAAACAAACAAATTTGAAATGAGACACAGAATGGAAAACAAATAAAAAGCAGAAATTGGAATAAGGCTCAGAATAAGCATGTATCAGTCAAACCAAGTATGCAGCCACATTTCTGATAGCTAATAAAAACTAAGCCACCAAAGAAACTTAAGCAAGGACACTGGTATATCAGATCATATGAGGGTGGAAGCATTCATCATCGCCTCAAAAAAATTGCACACAGGCGAAACAATTAACAACACAGGCACCTCAAGAAACAGACATAGGCACATCAGGTTGTGAAACAACACAGGCACCTCAAGATAAAAAAAAGAGGCACATCAAGTTGAGCAACAACACAGGCACCTAAATAAATCGACAGAGGCACATCAGGTTGGTGACCAATTGTGCACAGGCACAAAAGCACAACACAGTCAACAGCATAAAGTAGGGACAAGCAGGCAGCCAAGCAATAAGCAGAAAGCAGGGCAAGCAGGCAATCAAGTAACAAGCAGATCATAGCAAAAAAATTATTAATTGAATCAAACAACAAATTTTACTTAGATTAATGTAATTAGACTGCAGTTGAAGTGCCAATGGCTGTGGGTTCAGGCAGATCTGTAACAAAACAAAGAAAAATATTAGTAACTGACAGTCATAGAAAAAAATGAAAATTTTAAAACAGAAAAAAAATAGATAGAATATTACCTTTTTCAGAATTTTCCAATTCATCAATAGCCTCCTCAACACTGATTTGAGTCTTAGACATCCTTAGCCAATCACTAGTGCATATTAATGTCTCCACAATCTTAAGAGTCAAAGAACTCCTGAATTGATCCAGTACACGGCCACCAGTGCTAAAAGTACTTTCAGAGGCAATAGTTGAAATAGGGACAGCAAGCACATCACGTGCCATAAGAGAGAGGATAGGAAACCTTTTTGAATTTAATTTCCACCAACGCAGAACATCAAATGAATCCCCTTCATCCACAATATCCTCAGATAGATAAATTTCTAATTCAGTCTTTTTTGTTGCCAATGTTTCCACCAGTTTCTAATTTAGGTTGTCTAAACTTAGCTTTTAAAAGTGACATTGACTTTCCAGTATTAGGAATAGAAATAGCAGAAGTAGAAGAGGGGACAGATTGGCTTCCACCAAAATTAGAACCATGAAGGTTCATAAAATCATCAAACAGCATATGCAGATCAAATTTGACAATGTTAAACAAGATTGGGCCAGTATCTTTACCATACATCTGCTTGAGTGAGAAATCCATATACTCAATCTTATCCCGAGGGTCAAGAATATTGGTTATGAAGATAAGGGTGTTCATTTTCTCAGGGTCACCCCAGTATTTATCGAATTTTATTTTCATTGAATGCCCCATGGAAACAACAGTTAGATCAGTAGAGGATTAGCAGTCATTCAATATGTAGTGCAAGTTAGAGATTTCATTGAAACAAGAATTGGAAGTCACATAGAGAGAACCAGAAACTCTTAGTGTCATTTCAAAAAATAGCTTCAACATATCAACCATTTTTTTAGCATACAACCAATCAGTGTATTCTGGGGCATCATCCTTCAAGTCTGCCTTAAAAGAACTCTCTTGATCCTCAAACTCATTAAATGCTCTTTCATACAAACAAGCAGTTTTTAGCATGAGATAAGTGGAGTTCCATTGAGTTGGAACATCCAAAGACAAAGCACACTGACTTTCTATCCCAAGAAGATCAGATATATCTTTAAATTTTCTAAGTCTAAAAGGTGAATTTCTTATATATCTAACACATTCTCTTATCTTTGTCATTGATTTAGAGGCTTCTTTCAAGCCATTAGTAACAACCAGATTAAAAACATGAGTAATACACCTCATATGTAGGAATTTTAATTGAAAAGAGGAGCAAGTACCCCAAGACAACAGCTTCTTTTTAAAATAATTGATTTCAGTATCATTGGAAGAAGCATTATCAACAGTGACACAAAAAAGATTTCAAGCCCCATTCAAACAAGTAGTTTTCAAGGGCCCTAGCAATATATTCTCCTCTATGGGAAGTCACATGCATAAAAGAGACTATTCTTTTTTGCAACTTCCATTCTGTGTCTATGAAATGGGCAGTAACACACATATAATTCATTCTTTGAATGGAAGTCCATGAATCAGTAGTAATACTAATTCTATGTGTCTGATTATGTATAAAAGATTTTAGCTTCACCCTCTCATCAAGATAGATATTGTAACAGTCTCTAGGCAACGTCCATCTATATGTAATTTTAAACCTAGGGCAACAGGATGACATTAAATTTCTAAAGTCTTCACCTTTAACAAATTTGAAGGACAATTCATTAACTATCATCATATGTGCAAGAGATTTCCTTATGGCATCTTGGTCAAAATTCCATGTGCCTAATATTCCTAATTGATCATATTGTGATACAACAACATCAGATGCAGGTTGAAGTGTTAAAAGAGACTTCCTAGTGTCTTTAGAATGTGGCATTTTCATGCATTTCATCAAATGACTTCTAAGACTAGATGTGCCATTTTTGTAAGGGTCAGCACACAAGGTCTTACCACAATATTTACATTTGGCAGTCTTGCCCCCTGCCTCATCCTTTGTTTTCAAGAAATGCTCCCAACACTTTGCTTTGGATTCAAAGGCTTTTCTATTTTTTTTGCAGGCTTAGGCTGCTTCTCAGTCTCTGCATAGGCATTCTGTGTCTCGGACTGTGTCTGGGCAATTGCCTGATTTGCTTCCACCCCCAAAGCACTTTCAGAGACATGCGTAGGGACAACAGTGGCAGGATTATTACCACTGTCACGTTCCATCTACCAAAAAAAATTAAGCAAAAAAAAAACTAACCAATTAGTTACAGTTACACAATTAAAATCATTTAACAAATAAAATTTAAAATATTAAGAGTACCAATAGTTGTTACCTTTATTTTTTTTATTTTTATTTTTTTTTGTAATTGAATTCAGTAGCCCAACACAGCGAATCACAGTGACAAAAACGAAGAAATGGACTGCTTCCACCCTTTTAAAATTTTGCACTCAAAATATATCACATATAATTTTGTGATATCACAATGAAGCAATAGCTTCCACCCATTTCATGGCTTCTACCCTTTTACAATAATAAAAACTGAAAGAAATAAACAAACAGAACATAAATTAACCAGACCTTAAACATATAACAAAATCAAATAAAGTAGTAAAAAGTAAAAATTATTTATTATGTCAATCAGTGTAGTGTAAACATCAAATAAATAACAAATTAAATAAATCATATCATATTTTAATGAAACTAACAAATTATGAAAAAAATGTACATATTTTTTTCAATCGGTGTAACATGCAAAAAAAATTAAAAATTTTTCACTAATAAGTTAGATCTAGGTTTACAGAATCTGTATAACTCAAAAAAAAAAAAATTAAATGAAACTAACAAAATTATCCAAAAATAACATTTATTTTTTTAAATCGTAGTAACATGGAAAAAATATAAGATTTTTACACTACCAATTTAGATCTATATGCACAGACTCCATTTAACACCAAATCATAAAAAATCAAACTGTGATATTAAATAACATTAACACATGCATGTATTAAAATTCAATAGCCGATCATTTATTTTATAAAAACAACAATTTTTCCTTCAAATCAAATCAAATAATGTTTGTATATATTCAAAAATTTTAGATCTACACCAACTCAATCACATATAACGTAAAATACACCATAAACAATCTATTTTACATAAAAAACGACAAGAAAAAAATATTTACATACGATTAACCCACAAAAAGAAAAAGAATGTAATAAATATTTACCATTTTAGATCTCATCACATGAATGATCACTCACCAACATTTCAGCATGAGATCTCAATGTATTAGAGTCTAAGCGTGCAAAAATTACAAGAAATCAACAGAAAACTCGAAGAAACAAAGCAAGGTCTTAAGGTTTATGTCGCTGGATTCACTGTCATCTAAAGAAATAAAAGAAGATAATGACTAAATAGAATCCAGAGGAGGAGCAACGTAAGAAAATAGGAAGAGGCAGGGGGCGTTTAGGGTTCTGGTTCTAGAGTGAAGAGTTGGGAAGATTTGAGAGAGAACGAGAGAGAAGAAGGAGGGAGGCGGTAGGTGAGGTGAGTGAGGGGAAATGAGGGTTAGGGTTAGTTTAGGACGTTTTATATACGTAGGGTTTGGAGAAAAACGGCGTCGTTTAGGTTTAGTAATTATAATATATATATATATATATGATAAATATTTATTATATTAAATCGGTTTTTGGTTCGGTTTCAGGGTCTAACCGACAAGAGCCGAACCGATGGAAGCTTCACTCACCAACCGAGCCGATTGCTCAAAACGGTTTGGTTTGGTTCGGTTGCTTTGGTTCGGTCGGTTCTTGCACACCCCTAACTCTAGGCAATAAAGAACTCTTTGATTATTATTGAGGCATTGCAAAAATGCAATTCCATGACTTCAATTTTTCAATTTCTCTATGTATATCATATAGCAATGTTTCAAGACCTTTACCATATAAAAAAATGAACAATCAGTTTTTAGTTTAGTTCAACTAGGACTTGAGAAAAATAGTGCCATATTCATCTAGGCTCACAAGTTATTAACGGCACAACTCACAGCAAAAATTTCATTTTATAATGAACTTGCAACGCTCAAACGGAGTCCAACTGGTTCCTAAAATATATACACATATATTGGTAAATTATATGCTTAATTCGGTAAGTAGATTCCTTAGCTGCAAGTATTCATTTTCCTTTCATTTCTTGTTCTGTTTTAAGCCATTTTAAATATGTTGTTCCAGCTGCATTTCCATACTTCTCTTTCAAAACAATTTCAGCAGCAAAACTCAATTTAATGCATGGACCTATTTAGCTCGTACCTAAATTAAAATGCATTGACCTACCTAACAAAACCTTTAATTAAGGGCCCTTTCTCAGTCCATGCATTGAATATTCTGCTAGGGTTGGGAAGGGGTCATTAATTTTTATGTTCACAAACAGTTGAAACAAAAACTTAATTTTTAATGGAACACCTTTTGTCCATATGTCATCTTCACAAGAAAATGTGGTGTTAGGTTAACATTTCTCCTTCATGAGATATTATATATGTTTCAGGATTTATTTATTGTTTAGTGTTTTAGAACAGTATTAATATATTGCCAAATCTAACTTGTAGAAGAAAGGGAAAAAAATCGTATTACCTAAGGAAACTCCAAGGAACTTGGACATGGTTAAATGGCTGAATGATTTTGCTACAAACACACCCACAGATTCATCAAAGACATATCAGAAAATAATGAAGGAGATAAAACAGACTGCTAAATCTTACTTTGCCAACTTATCAGAAGAGCAGAAGCATCGAGCAGAAGATGTTAGAGAAGGAGATCTCTTCAATGAATATGGATATAGACAATGATGGAAAATTAGCTTTGAAGAATATAGAGAACACTTCAGGAACAAAAGGGGCTTTGAATCGATTTCTTCTCATGGATTCTTTGATATGCTAGATGAAGATAGAGATAAGAACTTGAATATGCAACAATTGTAATATATATCTTCGGAACAATTGATGGCTGAATCTATAAATTTTTATAACTAAATATTTTAACTACAGAAAAAATGTTTTGTAAATTTTCGTACCAAAAAATGGAGTGGCTAAAAGTTAACTGCAGAATTAAAGTGTTCTGTAGCTATTTTTCATATTTTTTAACTATATATATATTACAATAATTGAGCTAAATTGTAAAAATATATTAAATTTAGTTGCTATGAAAATATAAATTTTGTAACATAAAATTTAATTGTTAGCCACCAAATAATATCTATAGCAAATATAATATATTTAGTTAGAGACTTATTTGCTATTTTATCAGTTTAAAATTTAAATTTTAGTTTAAGATAGATAAAATTTTAATTGTTTAAAATTTAAATTTTAGTTTGAGATGTAGCAATATTTAAAAAAAAAAAAAAAACTGTATCCTTCAAGATAGAATAGAACTAGTGATTTCTATTTAAATAAATAGAACAAATTTTTTTTTTGTTTATTTTCAATGTGAGATTTAAGACTTTTTTTTTATTTCATATTTATATTTTTTAATTAATTGTAGCTAAAATTTTATATAACTAACTACAAATATATTTATTACTATAGCTAATAATATTTACTAGCCAAGGTACTGACATTTTCAATTAATCATGAATTTAATATTTAAAACTAAAATTCTAACTAATTAGCTACAAATTTATTTATTTTTGCAATTAACATTATATAATAGCCAAAATGTCAAATATCATGGCTAAAATTTTAATCTTAACTATAGAATAGTTCATGTTTATGGGTGGTTAATATTATTAGCTATAAAATAGTTCTTGCATGTATAAATTATTATAGTGAATCATGAAGAATTTATCTCTGTTCCCTACCTGTGGTCCAGCGATAACTGTGAAGTGTTTTTTGCTGGAGTTTATTTCACTTGTGTTGAATGCTTCAATGGTTCGGGTAATATTTCTGATCTTTGTTGTTCTTGTTATGGCGGCAAAAAATTAAAACATGAAATGCTGTGATTTTTTATAAAGCCAACTGGTTTCAACGATTTAGGTAAGGAAAACTAATATATATATTTTTAACCAATATATTTTCACCTTTGGTAGAACTGATAATTGTTGTTATTGAAGAAGACAAAGTTATCTATTCCAAGAAAAATGCTTGAGAAAGTTCCAGGACTTCAACTTTAAACCATTTAAAAATATAGTCTCAAGGTGTAAGAAAAATTAATATTAGAGATTGAATTTTCTTGACTTCTATTTTCATTTTGGCTAGTTTGGCTATGACTACAGAAACCTTCCAACTTGAGGTTGAAACCAAGAGGCCGGTATACAGCAATTAAAAGAGAAATTAAGCAGCAGCAGCAAACATGAAAAAGGTAATGCATACGAGGATATATATATATATATATGGCAGTAGGGGTGTGCAAGCCTTTCGAATTAACCGAACTGACCCGATTCCGTTCGGTTCAGTTTGCAAGAGTGAAATTTTTGATTTTTTTGAACCAAACCGAATCGAACCAAAATTTTGGTTCGGTTCAATTTTCTACCCTGAAAATTCGGTTAATCGAATTAACCGAATTTCCCTAATTTTTTATTTTTTTAATTTTTAAATATTATAATAATGTAATAAAAAAAATTAAAAAAATTAATATTTTTAAAAATTTTGGTTATTTCGGTCGATTATGTTCGATTTGGTTTGGTTCGGTTAATTCGGTTATGTAAAAAAAACCCCAAACCGACCGAATGCACGCCCCTAGGCGGCAACATCGCTGGCTACTACATATTTTTGAAAACTTTCACTGAATGTCCTCCTGTGTCATGGGTGCAAACAAATAGGGCCGACAAAAGTATACATTTAAAAAAAAATTATCATGTAGCGGTAGACTATATGCATGAGCGGAGCCAAAAAAAAATTTCTTTTTTTGGGGGGGGGGGGTAAATTTTACTTTATTTTAATATTCTAGAAATGTTTCATTCAAAATAAACTAACAAAATAATATCTGAAATACACTGATAATAATTTGAACTAAAAAAATAATATGCCCAAAAAATAACATCAAAGATAATCAAAATCAAAACGGAAAATCAAACTCATGAGAAAAAAAAAACATCAAATTTAGTTTTCTTCAATGAAAATTTTTCTTTTGAGAAATTTATCCATAATTATATCTATAATCAAAATCACATAAAAGATAATCAAATATTACAATATAAAAAAAATATTATAAATTTAGTTTTTAGCATAATAACTAATGAGCAAATTAAAGGAAAAAATATTCATTAAGATTGGGCAAACTAAGTATGTGCAATAAAATAAAATAAAATAAAAATTATTTGATTGCATATGTAATTGATGAATGACTGAATGCTATACTAAATTACTAATCTTATCAAATTTCTTAGTGCATAATAATTAATGAACAAATTAAAGAAAAAATATACAAAGAGAAAGAGGTGAAGTGTTGGTAAGGAGAAAGAAAT
>CATIWK010027557.1:0-15159 GCA_949634005.1 Mallotus japonicus | reverse complement strand
ATTACCTGTACTAAACCAATAAAACCATTGAAGAAGCAAAAACTAAGGATAGAAAAAGTCCACTCTCCTAGAGGAGAGAGTGGAATATAGTAAATATTGATTGTTTTATGCTAAAAAAAATGTTCATTGTTTAAATCTTTGATGCTCAAGTGATAAAAAATATGAATATTCTGTTGAAAAAAAAGTAGAGTTTGATTCTCTCACCCCCTCTCTCCCTTATAGTGTTGGAAATTAACCATTTTTATTAGTTATTAAAAAAAAATCTCTAGCCATATAATTAGAATTAAATTGAAAGAATGTGTATATTATTTATAATTAAGATAAACAATATCATAATTAAAATTTTAAATAATTATTTTCTCTCAATAATCCTATGATAAAAACCAACTCACATGTGTTGCTTACTGCTTGCCAAATTGAAATCTCACCAACCCTGACATGAACACACCCCATCATTATGTCAAATACCAAACACATCTCAAAAATTTTAAGAATTATCATAAAGCATTTAGGATTTTAGCAACTTTTCTCCCCTTTTCATAGGCAATTGGTTGAATTGCTTTCTCTTCTTTTTATGAATAATCTAAATGGTGACTTTTTTTTTTTTCCCTGTTTTATTATTAATCATAAACTCAATTGCTCTTTTGTTTTCTTTGTATACATTTTCCTTTGATTTGGAGGAAATAGGTGATGTAATTTTGGGTTCAAGTAGCAAATCAATAACTCAATATTCAAATTTTAATCAATAAAGTCATGAAAAAAATATTGTTGGAATGCATTTTTATTTAGAATTGATATATTCATCTAGTTAGTAAGTATTTGCTCTAATTATTAATTTTTTCATGCCATCTGTTAGAATTTAAGTTCACATTTCAACTTTATTTTTTCTCAATATATGCGATAATTTTCAAAATATTTATCACTATAAATTAAATTAGTTAATTTATTAAATATTATAAAATTTTTTTAAAATAAAAGTGTAACACAAATATTTAATAATATAAATAAAATTAAAAAATTGGTTAATTTCACTTATTTCCTTTGAAAACAATGTTTATGAAATAAAAATTGGACTCCAAATATTTGATTTTACAATTAAAACTGTGGAAAAAAAATCAAAAAGAAATAATCATTTGAGTTATTAATTGTTATTATTTTTTTCTACTTTTTAAGGACAAACAATTTACTTTTCAAAAAAAAAAAAAAGGACAAACAATTTAAAGACCTCTATTTTATAATGCCAGTTTGTGCAACAATTTTAAATGACATATTGATTGTTATTGTTTTTTTCTGATTGACATTTCTATATTGTTACATAGATTAATTAATATAATTAAGATATAATTGTTTTTTTATAGTATTAACAATAAATAATTTAATTAAAGTTAATTGACTTAAAAATCTATAGTAAATACAAATTTATTATTGTTCAAAAAGTACAAATTTATTATTGTTAAAAAAAATACAAATTTATTAATTAAGAAGCAAATTAATTATATATTTTTTTTGAAAATAAAATATAAATTGGAATGAATGAAAAATAGGTTATAGTTTTAAAATGGAGGAGCTAAGGCTAACAATTTTTTTAAGTTGCAGGTTTACCATCTTCTTCCTTTCTACCACTATAAAAAGCTCACATTTCCTCTGTTCCCTCCTTTCCTCTTCTTCCTTCCACAAAAAAAAAAAAAAACCCTAAAAATCCAAGCTTTGTTTTTTTTTTTTATCAAAATTTCACTGTCTCACAGCTCAATAACCCACATTTTTTTTTGTTTAATTCCATCATACAGAAATTCTAATATTCCCATTTCAAGCTCTGAGATTTTATTTATCTTCATTTGACAAACCGCTTTTTCCTCAATTTTTTGGTCAAAATCCCATCTTTTTCTTTTACCCATATTTGCTACACTTGATGATCATCAATTTTTTGCATTGCCCATTTCGATTTTGATCATCTTGATCATGGATAATTAATCAATTCCACATTTTGTTGTAAAACTTGAGGGATTGAGGTACTGCTCTTTTTGTAAATTTTTTTTTTTTAACAAGAAGTGCAATAATTCACCTTTTCCCTTGTAGATTAGTTGTTTTAATTTTTTTATAAAACTTAATTTGATTAGGTGTTGATTGATGGAGAATGTTGGAGAGGCAGTGGATGATCAAGGCTCAGGATGGTTTGAAGTGAAAAAGGTGTTTCTTTTTAATTTTTTTTTGGTTCCCATCATATGTTTTGTTGCCAAGATTCCTAATAGAAGAAAGTATGCTTCTTATGTCAGTATTCTTCTTAAAGGCAAAGAAAAAAAAATTGAAGTTAGAAGTGGAACATTAAAGCTGCACCATTTTTCTTCTTGTCTGCTCATTGTTTTTATTTCTGTTTGGTGAAAGCAAAGTTTACATTATCAATTAGTTCTACTATTTTATGTACTAGTTGACATTTGCTTATTTCCCTCTGATAACTGAAATGTTCCGCTGGTCTCTGTTTTCCTTCTGGAGTTTGTTGTATATGAGCTTTGGTGATCCCTGCACCATCACAACTTCCATGCTTTTGCTCGTTATCCCCCTATAATAAAGAATGAGGTGTTTTTGCATCTTATTCTGCTGGATATTGTGCATTCAATTTTATCCATCTTTAGTGAACTTAATTGGGATTTCTTTGTATTTTTGAGTTGCTTCAGTGTCTGTGATAGTAACTTAATGTTGAAGCATCTATGTATCATGGCTTAGTGGCTTTCATTAGGACTTAAAGGCGTACTGTGCTTAGTTTTTTAACTTATGTTTTCTCAAATTTTTCTTCCAGAAGCATCGAAGTAGCACAAAATCTTCCATTCAGAGTTGGTCTGGGGGATTTTCGGGAAAGAATGGTTCTGCTAATCATATTATTCAGCCCTTATTGAGTGAAAAAAATGGAAATTTGCGTGGAAAGTGCAGACCCCAGATTCAAAAGCGAGGATTACATCTATCCATACATGGCCGTGGTGATGTTGCTAATTCTGCTTCACTGGTTAATGAAGATAAAAATGATGTGTCCTGCTATAAAAAATCAGCGATTGAACCAGATAGGAGAGAGAGTGAATCTTCCAAGCTGTCACAATTGTTAGTTTCTAATTGCAGTCCTAGACCTGGAGATACTAAAAAACTCTTAGATGTGCATGAGCCTGATGTGGTTCCCAAAATCAGATGGGGAGATCTGGAGGATGATGTTTTGGTAATGTATCATGAATATAATTATCAAGGTGATGCCAAATTTGATGATACTGGATGTAATAATTTAGTGGCTAGGAATCTTGAGAAGAACTGTCATTTGGCTGCAGATACTTATATTGATCTCCAAGAAAACAGAATGATGGCGGAACCTGCAGATATCGATATTTTCCATGATGAAACTATTTCGTTAACTGACAAGGAAGACATCACTGAGGTGGACATTAAAGAGGTGAGTGAAAGCTCTTCAAATCGTATGGAAGTACCAACCACGAACAAAGAAATGATTGCTTTAAATAGCAAGTCTTTTAAAACAGTAGGGAGTTGCTCTAGTTCTAGTTGTCACTTGGGTGAAGCTGATATAGCGTTGAAACTTCAGGTGCCTGTTGTTCTATCCAAGGCAAATGATTCTGAGATTTCTGGCATACTAGCTATGAGTAGGAATTCAGCCGTGATTGAACAAGACAGTGAGTCAATCCTCACTGAAAATAATGAACCTCAATTTTCTGGGGAGGCTGATGTAGTGGTGAAATCTGACTTGCCTGCTGTTTCTGCTGTAAATGAGTCAAAAACTTCTGAATTACAAGTCACAAATGGGAATTCTGGAACGGTGGCAATTCCCCTGGATGGTAATAAATCAGTTCCACTTGAAAAGTGTGATCCTAAAATTTCCAGTGATGCTGAAATAGTGGTAAAGTTTCAGTTGCCTGTTATACCTGAGGTAAATGAGTCGCAAATATCTGAAGTATCTGTCATGAATGAGAAAACTAGCTTGGCGGTAGTTTCCCAGGGTAGCAAGTCACTTGCAAGTGGTAAGTGTTTATCCGAAACCCCAGGAGAATCTGCTGTAGTTGCTTCTGTTGAAGACTGCATAAGTCTGCCTAATAAAACAATAACTAATGAACTTTTAAAAGTTCATCCTGTGAGCCCACTCGAAGAAGGTGACTCAAGCGAAAGCAAAGAAAGGTTTAGGGAACGACTTTGGTGCTTTCTGTTTGAGAATCTTAATAGGGCTGTGGATGAACTTTATCTCCTTTGTGAGCTTGAATGTGATGTTGAACAAATGAAGGAGGCTATTCTTGTTCTTGAGGAGGCTTCATCTGATTTTAAAGAGTTGACTACTCGAGTGAAGGAGTTTGAGAATGTGAAAAGGTCCTCTTCTCAATCAATTGATGGGATTCGAGCTCCTTTGAAATCTGACCATCGCAGGCCACATGCTCTTTCATGGGAGGTAAATGCTTTTCTGTTTTTCTTATCAATGTGAAAAGCTCGCTTTCAAATTCTTTTCTTGCTGTTATTGTCTCACATATAATGATAGTTATTGTCCTAAAAGAAATAAAGAAGGTGGAGGGAAGGGCATGTTTCTTGCATAATAAATTTAAATCAATGAATAGGCTAAAAAAATCATGGTAATGATTTCCCATTCTATTCTGTTGAAATAAGTTATATTAAGTTCTTTTGAAATAAGATAACGTAGTTCTTATATCTATATTTTTATATTATTTTCACTTTTTTACTCTACCATGTCTGAGAGGAAAATTCTTGGACATGGGAATTTGAACAAAATAGTATTCCTATGATGAGGGAGACTGCCGTGTCCAACTTCCTTTGAATGGACACAAACCAAGGAAAGCGGAGAGGCTGAAGGAGATTTTCCATGCCTGAATTCTTAATCTCTTTCAAATGTAGATATAAGCAAAGCTGTTTCTTTTATGTGATGATTTTATCAAATAATGTAGAATATAAAAATAATAGTGCAGAAATAAAAGGTACAATAATTAATACTGAAAAAAATATTTAAGGTCTAATAATATTTTATGTTTTTCTTCTTTGGTTATGCATTGTTCTCAAGTGTTTCATGTTCCCATAGCATTCAATTTCTAAAATAAGAAAGAAGTATGATCTGTAATATCTGTGTTTATCTGCAATTGCATGTAAATGTGAATCCTCATTGTGCATCCATAAGAAAGTCTCTTTCTAAGCGTTGGATAAAATTTATCATCAGATTTCTTTTGGTTGCCTTTGCAGACATGCATGCATCACTGGCATTAGCAGATTTTCTTTAAAAAGGATCACTACAGGGACTGGGTTATTATATGTCATCTGATTCATATGCAGTTTTGATTTTGTTAATCCATTTAGATGTTTGAGGTTTGACTTGTGTTTGGTGCTGCATGCTGGCAAGTAGGCACTGAGAGGATGATAATTAAAGTATACTACTATTTGACATGTGAAATGAACAATTTATATATTTCTTCTAGGTCCAAAAATCATCTTCTTTTCATCTAGCTCTCCTTGCTTGAAAGTGTTTAGTGATTTCTTGCTCAATGCAGGTTCGGAGAATGACTACTTCACCTCACAGAGCTGAGATTCTATCTTCATCTCTGGAGGCTTTTAAGAAAATTCAACAAGAAAGAGCCAACATGCTTGCAGCTAATAATGGAAAAGCCCCAGTGGTTGAGCCTTTTAATCACCAAAATGTGCCCAGTGATAATCTGAGGAATTCAGCAGAAAAAAGTGATGGTAGAGATTCTATAAAATCAAGGAAGCAAAATGGATCTTCAGACCTTGCTCATGGTAGCTTGAGTAGTGAGAAGCGGATTGTTGAATTGGGCAGGTCCAATAAAGTAAACTTTTCACAAAATAATCATGATTATCCTCATACCTCGTCCTTATCTGATACCAGTGCATCTCGATTGTCTTCTAGGGATAATTCTGCTGTCTCTGGAGCTGGAAAGAGCAAAAGAGAATCTGAAGCAGACAAACTACTTCATAAGAAAGAGAAAACAATGATAGAAAATACTGCTGACAAAAACTTCAAATCCACAGATCCCCCTCGGAAACAGATTCCTTTTTTTGAAAAAGATAAGGAAAAGAGAAATCCCACTTCATGGAAATCGATGGATGCATGGAAGGAGAAGAGGAATTGGGAGGACATACTATCATCACCTTTCCGTGTCTCATCCCGTGTGTCTCATTCACCAGGTATGAGCAGAAAAAGTGCTGAGCGTGCACGCATTTTGCATGATAAATTGATGTCACCTGAGAAGAAAAAGAAAACTGCTTTGGATTTGAAAAAAGAAGCAGAAGAAAAGCATGCGCGAGCTATGAGAATTAGAAGTGAGTTGGAAAATGAAAGAGTTCAAAAGCTTCAGCGAACTTCTGAAAAATTGAATAGAGTAAATGAATGGCAGGCTGTGCGCACTATGAAGTTAAGAGAGGGAATGCATGCTCGCCACCAGCGCAGTGAGTCTCGACATGAAGCTTTTCTAGCAAAAGTTGTAAGGAGAGCTGGTGATGAAAGCAGTAAAGTTAATGAGGTCCGTTTCATTACTTCTTTGAATGAAGAAAATAAGAAGCTTATGTTGCGCCAGAAACTTCAGGATTCTGAGTTGAGGAGAGCTGAAAAACTTCAAGTGATAAAAACTAAACAGAAAGAGGACATGGCTAGAGAAGAAGCTGCTTTGGAAAGAAGAAAACTCATTGAAGCTGAAAAGTTACAGCGCCTTGCTGAGACGCAGCGGAAAAAGGAAGAGGCTCAAGTGAGAAGAGAAGAGGAGCGCAAAGCATCAAGTGCAGCACGCGAAGCGAGGGCCATTGAACAGCTTCGGAGGAGGGAAGAACGAGCCAAAGCCCAGCAAGAGGAAGCGGAACTGTTGGCACAAAAATTAGCCGAGAGGCTTAGTGAGAGTGAACAGCGTCGCAAGTTTTACCTTGAACAAATACGGGAGAAAGCATCTATGGATTTCAGGGATCAGTCTTCACCTTTAATGCGTCGTTCTATCAACAAGGATGGCCAAGGTCGAGCAACACCAACTAACAGTGGTGAAGTGTATCAGGAAAACAGTGTTGCAGGTGTAGGAGGCTCTACTATAGCTACAGGAGATGCCACATTGCAACATTCACTGAAGCGGCGGATTAAAAAGATTCGGCAAAGACTTATGGCTCTGAAGTATGAATTTTCTGAGCCTCCAGTTAGTTCCGAAAATGTTGGTATTGGATATAGAACTGCAGTGGCAACTGCAAGGGCAAAAGTAGGGAGGTGGCTTCAAGAACTTCAAAGACTTCGACAGGCAAGAAAAGAAGGGGCTGCAAGCATAGGTCTAATAACCGCTGACATGATCAAGGTACTTGTCTTGTTCCTTTACACAAGACACAAACAAGCACGCATTTTGAATATTAACATGAACAGCGATTTGTCCAAAGCACAGACACATATGAATGTCAGACAGCCAAGAATTATAACGTTGAAAAAGTCCAGAACTCTGTACTGAGTACAGTTTCAGGAAATAAGATTTTAAAGCTCTAAGCTTCATGATTGTTGAAAACTGGCTTCCCGGTATTCTAAAATATGTTCTCTGTGCTACTACCTACTCCTGGAATGCAATTAATCGCATTTTGAATGGGACAGCAGTGGTAACATTCAGAAAATAGCTTATTTATTACTTGCTGTTGTACATTGCATTGCATGAATGTAGTACCAATGCCTTGTCATAATTGCTGTAGCCTTTTCCTACCTGAATTATTGGTGGTGGTATAAAATGCTTGCAGTAGGACATAAGTTAAAACTTGTGATCCGATATATTCATGCTGAAATTTTCTGTGGTCAATGGTTTCTCAACTCCGAACTTCTATGTTATTTCCCAACCTTACCCAATGTAGGAGTTGTTAAGAACTTTATTCTTTTACTAATCTATTGCATTCTAATATCGTTTTATGAAACAGTTTCTGGAAGGAAAAGACCCTGAGCTGCAGGCTTCTCGACAAGCTGGTCTGCTTGACTTCATTGCTTCCGCACTTCCTGCTTCTCATATATCAAAACCTGAAGCTTGCCAAGTTACAATACACCTTCTAAAACTTTTGAAAGTAGTCCTATCTGTACCTGCAAACCGGAGTTATTTTCTAGCTCAGAATCTTCTACCCCCTATCATCCCCATGCTGTCTACATCCCTTGAGAACTATATAAAGATTGCTGCATCTTTGAATGTCTCTGGGATCTCCAATTTGCCATCAAGCAAAACATCAATTGAAAATTTTGAATCAGTCTCTGAAGTACTGGATAATTTCTTGTGCATTGTTGCCGCTGTTATTGGCCATACAAGTTCTGATAATCGGGAGCTCCAAATGCAAGATGGTTTGCTGGAGCTATTGACTGCTTACCAGGTTGTTCACCGGCTGCGAGAT
This sequence comes from Mallotus japonicus, assembly GCA_949634005.1. Lineage (NCBI taxonomy): Eukaryota > Viridiplantae > Streptophyta > Magnoliopsida > Malpighiales > Euphorbiaceae > Mallotus > Mallotus japonicus. Next base: position 6,777 of record CATIWK010027557.1, on the reverse strand, counting down.
CTTTTTGCCCTTTATGACAGGCCACAAGTGGAAGGATCACCCTTTCCCTCTTCCATTCTCTTGAGTATACGTCTGTTGGTGGTTTTAACGTACCGACCCAAAACAACTGGTTCCATTGACTGGGAATGCTCTCCTATTGAAACAGTTCTAGAATTTAAAAATCAAGAATCTAAATTGGCAGAGATTTCAGAGTTTGAGTATCCTTCAGCAAATATGACTTCTGATGATTGTCAACCTCCACTATCTGTATTGAATGGTGGTGCACTTGTATCTCCTCCAGATTTATTTGAGGATAGACCATTACATGAGTCATTTACTATAAATAAAAGTGATGAATCATTAGATAGTGAAAAGAAGTCAACTACTGATGAATTGTTAGCTGTCTATAGAGATAGTGAAAAGAAGCCAACTTATAGCTCAGAAGAGATGAATCATGTCAACATTAACTTGAGGGACATTCCAGATGAATCTTGGAAAATTCTGGTTGTGGGAAAGGATGGAAATCACTTGGTCAATGATGTTGCAGAGCAAAAGAATGATGATATTTTGAGTACGAAACAGCCAGTACCTTTTTTTCTTTCGGCCATATCAGAAACTGGACTTGTCAGTCTTCCCTCTCTGTTGACAGCTGTGCTATTGCAGGCAAACAATAGATTGTCCTCTGACCAGGTAAATTGTTCCCAGCTGCAAATGCGTTCATTTTGGTATGGATTTTACAGTGATCATTTGACTGCTTTTAAGAATTTTGCTTATGCATTCTGATAACAATTTGGAATCTAATGGTCTTAGATTAAATTAAGCAGTAAACAGTCAGATTAGATGTTGCAGCGAATCAGATGGGACTTCACTTTTTAGTTTATAAGCACTGATGAAATCAAATGAGAATGCAAAATATTACATGTCTTAAGTCCTCAAATGGAAGGGCTGGAAAAAGACCAGTGCAAATAGTCCCATCCTGAGTTTGGAAGCTTGTCTTAGATGCCGAGTGTCTGAACCTTTAATTTCTTTTCCTGATTGTTGTAATTCCTTACTCTCTTTGCTGAAGCATATTCAAATTGTTCAATGTTTCAAATTTTCAGGGATCTTATGTCCTTCCTTCAAATTTTGAAGAAGTGGCAACTGGGGTGCTGAGGGTTTTGAACAATTTAGCTCTTCTGGATATTTCATTTATGCAGAGAATGCTAGTAAGTTTGTTTCACTTATCGTACTGGCTTTTTGGATAACTGATAGTGGTTTCTGATTCTAAAAGCTTGATAAGGATTTTGTTATGCGTATCTAAGATTTCCATCCTGCTAATCTAATCCCTTCTTATTTCTTAAATTGTTCACAGGCCAGGCCAGACCTGAAAATGGAATTTTTCCATTTGATGAGTTTTCTTCTTTCTCATTGCACCAGCAAATGGAAACTAGCTAATGACCAGGTAATCTTCTTGTGTGCTATTGTTTTAACTGTCATTTGTGATAAACTCATTTAAACTGTCTTTTATAAGATAGGAGAGAGGTCTATCTTATTCATTTGATGTTATGGATAACTGTTTCATAAACAGAGTATATATTGTGCAGAATCTACCTGTGCACACGAGTGATGTGAATCCATGATTGAATTAAAGACAAGAATCCTGAGAGAGCTTTAAGTTGGAAAATGTACATGAAGGATATGAGTTGATCTGTAAACAATTTTTAAGTTTGCTGATTTGAATATGAAACAAAACATTGTGGAGAAAGTTAGGACTGATTTATTGGGTTAAAATAAAAAGAGTAATGAATTTTAGTTATAGCATTATACAGCTGTATATCAAGTATGTATTTCTGGAACATTTGCATCAAGCTAAATATCTGCAATTCATATCAGGTTGGGTTACTTCTGCTTGAGTCTCTTCTGCTTCTTGGTTATTTTGCTTTATTCCACCGTGAAAATCAAGCTGTTCTTCGCTGGGGAAAGAGTCCTACCATACTTCACAAGGTCAGTAAAAGTAACACTAATTTGCTTGTTTTTTATTGAGGTGTTAAAGTTGAAAAGTCTAACTTTTTGCTGGAAGAAAGCAGGTGTGCGATCTGCCATTTGTGTTCTTCAGTGATCCCGAGTTGATGCCCGTTCTGGGTGGCACACTAGTTGCTGCTTGTTATGGGTGTGAGCAGAACAAGTCTGTGGTTCTGCAAGAATTAAGTATGGACATGCTACTTTCCATGTTGACATCTTGCAGAAATGCTCCTGTGGCAGTTCAAACCAGTCTAACTTTGGAGAATTTGCAAATCGAGGATTCGGGTGAAAGTAATCAGCAGAATTCCGAACTTAAAAAAACTTATGGAGACATTTCATTGAGATCCAACCGTTCCAATGCTAGAAGCACTAGGATTTCTTCAGGGAAAGGCAGTGTTCTAGGAAACAGCATGAGAGGTGGCAAGATGAGAAGCCAAAGAGATTACAGAACAACAAAATCTACTGAAGATTCTCTGAAGAATAATCCATTGGCTCCTGAAGCTTCTGTGATGCTACATTGTAGATTCCCTAGTAGCTTTATCGACAGAGCAGAGCAGTTTTTTTCAGCAGGGATCACCAATGGAGGTGAAGTTTGATAAAACCATGGTGGAGCTCTTCTTAACAAATGCTGTGATACATACGAGAAGTTTTTGTAGGCAAATAATCTACCTCGAATTCATTTGATGGGGTTTGTCTGAATTGTAGTGGAATGGTTAGCAGATGATACTGGTATACACCAACTAATTCACTGACGACTTGACTTCAGACGCTCCAGTGGTGGTAAAAAAAAAAAAAAAAACAATATAATTTTGGTACTAACAGAAGGCATAATGGAGATGACTAGAATCTAGTATATAAACCCTCATCGTTCTGTAAAATTACATGATATTAACTGGCCTCTGAGTTTTATGAGATGCATCTTAATAAAAGATGAAATTGGAGGCTAGTTGATGTATAAAACAGAATCTGTATCATATCACAGGCTTCTTCATTTAAAGCACCTGGTGTTCAAAGAGCTCCAGGTTTCTGTATGGAGTTTTTTTACTTATTCTAATTTTGGAGATCACCTATAGATCTGTGGATATTAATGAGATACTAGTGTATATAAATTCTAAACATAGAATTTTGCGCCATCCTCATGTTCTCTTGCTTTCAAAGAAAATTGCAGAAAATTTAAATTGAGCTTTAATCACTGATTATAAGAATGCAGGCGAAAGAAGAGCCTAAAAGAGTTTAGGTGAGCTTTCATTGTGAAAATATTACAAAAAGTACAATGAAAATTGTAAGCATGATTTGAAGTTAATCTTATAACCTGAGCATGATCAATAATATTTGGTCACAAATCTCAACACGGGAAAAATTGAAAAAAAGAAAAAATTATGTGCTCCTACACAAATTCTGGAGCTGGTTTATGACCACAAAACCTAATTAGCTTCAGTGTTGCAAGTTGCAACAGGTAGCAAAATTTGGCATCCTAATGCGCATGCCACTGGCAGATTTGCTCAAAACTTGGTGTCAGTTCCCACTGACCAATAGACATGGAACATTATCAATTGGAACCAACATCAACTCCTTTTTGTTTTAGAAATCCCTTGGCCTCGATGATATCCTACAGAAAGACACCAAAATGTTACAAATATATGAAGCTTGAAAATATTTGTCGCATATTAAAGACACATCAGCAAATATGGAACTTTTTCTAAAGAGGTGCAACAAAAACCTCTCTCTTCTATGACAAAGCTTCTTAATACTCTCAAATATACTTGTGTTTGATTTTCTTACCCTGAATTCTATAGAAAAATAGTTACTTGCAATTTTGGAACTTTGTTCTAAGAGGAAATTAATACAAATCGCGGATATATTCACTCTGCTGTACAAAGAAGCTACCAAAATTCAGACAACACGGATCATACTGTTCACAACCCTAATTAATATGCATCTAAACAAGCAGATGAAATAAAAACAACATGATCATTCAAAACACGGGCTTTTCAAATTTAGCAAAAATATACAAATGCATTGAGCTTTCTGAATGCAGTAGTGCTGACAACATCAATCAATTATGAGGGTCATCCCTCTTATTAACATTTTGTCTCTCTGGTGCTTTAGCACTTCTCAATGGTTCATTGGAATCAAATTGGACAAACAGATTGGCATGAAACTCAAGTTCTAGGGATATTTAGTGGCAAGCTAATGCAAATTATCAAGGAACTGAAAGCAATCAATTACAAGTTACAGCCCGCAAGATGTATAAGCTGAAACAGCAGCAAAAAATACCTGCTGCAGAAGAATAGCTTCTTGAGGACAAGTTGGAAACCGCATTAAACCAATTCCAACCATTAACAAACCATAGCATCCAAGTGATACAACAAAATAGATAGGCAGCTGTGAAGAGATAGACAACAATGAAAGTGAATCCTTCAATTAAGAAGAAGAAGAAAAAGAAATGAACTTCAATGAAAAGACATACCAACCAAGTATGGGTAAGAGGAACAACAGAAGTTTGCAAGAGAGCAATCCAAAAGGCAGAAATTGCCACAACAATCCCCATTATTTTAACAATATGCTTCATCGTAATAGTACCAATCACAGAAATTATGATGTGGGCAACCCTGATCAAGTTGAAAACAAACAAGCAAACAACACCCACTTAATCAAGGAACCCATTACTGAAACTTGAAGATTCAGAAAAAAAATTGTAAATTTCTAGCTCACAGAACAAGCTTTCAAAGCCCAAAAGATGCTTACATCAAAATAAAAAGACAATCTTTCAGAAGATATCAAAAACATGATTTCTACGTTACCTTCGGCAGATCGAAAGCGGCCAGTGCAGAGACACAGTTGAGGAAAATAAAAGATTAATTACTAAACCATCCCTCGTACTCGCCGTATGTATGTTATATAGTAACACTCAACTTCTGTCTTGTCTCTGCCTTGCCAAGGAACACGTCAACATATCTGCCAATGTGGCATAACCAACATTACTGACGTGGAAATAGCCACATCAGACAATTAATTGACGTGTTATTCTTCTATATGATTTGCCAAAATCATATTTAATTAAATTTATAAAAAACTAGTCGTGAATCAACGTTTTGCATGAATTGAAAGTAATATATATATTTTAAAATAAATAATTATAATAAAATAAAAACTACAAATTAATCAAATATAAAAGTTAGAATTTATTATTTTTTATTAAAAGTATATATTATTTTTAATAGGCATACTAATAATAATAATTATTGAATAAATAAAATAAAATAAATATAAAAAATGGGTGAAAATTGCATATTTTTATTTTTAGGTTAAAAAAAGAAAAGTATTTTTATTTGAATATAATAGAATGTTTCAATTAAAATAAAAGATATTATTTTTTATGAAAATGAAGAGTAATGTTTTAAATGTAATTAAATTTGAGTATTTTATATTAAATAAAATATGTGCATTTTAATAAAAATGAACTTTTTTAATTTTTTTATAGAAAAATATTGCGAATTTTAATAATTCAACGCATAAGATTTTAGGAGTTAATGCTGAATTATGAAAAGAGACATTTCTCAAATTTTTGACTTAATAAATTAAAAATAAAATATATCATATTAATTTTTTTTTCTTTAATTTTTTTTACCATAATTTTTTATTTATAATAAGATTAGTTTTTAAAATTATTAGATTGGTATTATAGTATATATAGTACTGTTTTAGTTGAAAAATAAAACTAAATAAATACTAGTCGTGAATCCGAGCAATGCACGGACTATAAAATAAAATGATTAAATAAGTAATTGAAATAAAATAATAACTAAATAAATTAAAAATAAAATATATCACATTAATTTTATTTTCTTTAATTTTTGTTGCCATAAATTTTTCAGTTATAATAAAATTTGTTTTTAGAGTTATTAGATTGGTATTGAAGTATGTATAATAGTGTTTTAGTTAAAAAAAATATAATATTAAGTATTACAGTAATTTTTTAAAATTTTTAATGATTTGGAAAAAAATATTTTGAGTGATTTAAGGTAGAAAAACATGGTTTGAAAAAAATATTTTTGAGTGATTTAAGGTAGAAAAGTATGTGATATAAAATTACTTTTAGAATTTGAGTAGTATTAAAATAAGCATAATGGTTTTTTAGTTAAAAAATAATACCAAATAACTATGGTAAATATTCTATTTTTAATAAAAATTAGAATGTTTAATAGATTGACACATTTGTTTTAGAGTGAATACTCAAATATAAAGGTGGATACTTGCAAAATTTTTTACCTAATAACTTTAAAGCTCAACATTTAATATATATATATATATATATATATATATATATATATATATATATATATACATACATAATACGAAAAAAACACTTCTCAAATTTTTGGCTTAATAAATTAAAAATAAAATATATCATATTAATTTTATTTTCTTTAATTTTTGTTACCATAATTTTTTAACTTTTAAAGTGAATACTCAAATATGAAAGTGGACACTTGTCAAATCTTTGACTTAATAATTTTAGAGCTCAACATTTAATATATATATAGATTATGAAAAAAGACACTTATCAAATTTTTGGCTTAATAAATTAAAAATAAAATATATCATATTAATTTTTTTTCTTTAATTTTTGTTATCATAATTTTTTAGTTATAATAAGATTAATTTTTAAAATTATTAGATTATTATTATAGTATATATAGCATTGTTTTAGTTGAAAAATAATACTAAATAAATATTTGAGTGATTTAAGGTAGAAAAATATGTAGTATATAAATATTTTTAGAATTTGAGTAG